>WSTK01000008.1:0-225948 GCA_019616945.1 Ceratobasidium sp. 414 | reverse complement strand
GTCGCTGCTCCTGCTCCCGTCGTCGCTCCCACTCCTATCGCTGCTCCCATCCCTGCCACTGATCCTGCTCGTGTCGCTGCTCCCATTCCTGCCGCCGCTCCCACTCCTTCTGTGCGCACAGCCACTGCGCCCTTTGCGCCTACCATATCGGTCTCGGCTCTTGGCCTGGATATTGTATGGCGCGGCCACACTATCTCGGCGGATGTGATGGCTAAGCTCCAATCAGCTGCTGCTCGTCAAGCTGCTGGTACAAAACCTCGCGTTGCAGTTATATACAGGGAACTAATCGACAAGCTTGCTGCCGATCCTAACTACGATCCAGCCTCTGAACCACTTCCTATCCCCAAGCCTCCCGCTCCTACTGGTCATCGCCGTGGTCGTGCTACCCAGTCTGCTACCCCTGCAGCTCCCAACCCAACAGCTGCCTCCACAACCCTGGCCAACGCCCCCCCACTTGCGGAGAAGCCCAACGATGGACCCAAGCCCAAGCCCAAGCCCAAAATTAGGCCTGTTCCTGCATCCGAGCCTGGTATCGAGCCTGCACCTGGTGTCGAACCCACGCCTGCTGACGCATCAGACAGCACACCTGTAGGTACACAGGAGACCAAGGAGAACGAGCATGTGGATGTTGGGGTAGACGAAGGGTCGGGTTGTGTAGCCGGCAAGCAAGGTGTAACCAGCCAACAAGGAATGGTGGGTGGCACAAAGACTGCTGACAAGGGGAAGGGGAAGGCCACTGATGAGGGGGTGAGTGTCAAGGCGAGCACGAGCACAGCTGGGAAGAAGGTACGTCATCTCGCTCCTCAGCAAGAACAATTCTAATACATGTATGCACTGTAGGCTGCAGCCGCCAAAGTCCCTGCCATTGGAAGTCGTCGCTTGACCCGAAAGAAGTAGGTGGATGAACGGTAGCACTACACACACGAACATTCCCCATACATGCTCTCTTTTTTCTCTTTTTTGTTCCACTCTCCGTCAAATGCTTACGATGTTGATGTTTACGATGCTGATTTTGTGCTGATGCTTGTCGGGTTGACGATTTTGATCAAATATACTATTTATGCCGCATATAACCAGTACAGTACATAAGAATAGGACTTCTCAAGAAGTCCGGGACGGGATAGCTTGAAAGTCCATGGACAATGTAGAAATCCCGAACGTACGTCGGTGAAGTCCCGATTGGATGTCGGCGAGGTCCAGACTGGATGTCGGCGAGGTCCAGACTGGATGTCGGCGAGGTCCAGACTGATGTCGGCGAAGTCCTTCGGACTTCCTGAAAGATCCACTAAAATTTAGAGCGGCTTCGGGTCTGGACCTCCGCACGTCCACTGGACTGTTTCAGAGTCCATTACTGGACTTCTTCGGTCATTTCTGGACTTCTTAGCTTATTTGGGCCTGAATCTGACCCCCAGATATGGACCTAATATAGGTCCAAACGGGACCAATACGAAGTCCATGACAGGCTTTTAACACAGTCCCCGCACGGAGTTAGGTTAAGTCCTGACACTAACTACAGTGTGGTCGAGGTCAAGAGCAAAAATGAGACTTGCGCGTCTGATCTAGGCAGGTTATTTGAACGTGTTTGTACCGAGGGTCCCATTGTTTTCCAGCGATCTGTTGACGCAGACTTTACCCCAAACCTCAATCATACACCCGGTTTTCGCTAGTTTACCATGGTCGTCGAAAATTTGCTCACCTCGCTGCGCACGGATGGCGACAAAATCACAATTATTGACCAGCTTTTGCTTCCCCACCAAGAAAAATGGATCGAAATCGACTCTATCGAAGCTGCGTACGATGCGATCAAGACGATGAAGGCGAGTGCTAATCCCATGTATGCGCTTGACCTGAACGTCCAACACAAAATAGATCCGTGGGGCACCGGCTATCGCCTCCCTCGCAGCGCTTTCCCTGGCCTCGCATCTTTCTATCGCTCTCAAATCGGATCCTCAGCCCGCTTTCCTCGCCTCTCCTGCTGCTCTCAAAGAGCATATCGTCCCCCAACTCAGCTACCTCTACTCATCTCGTCCCACTGCTGTGAACCTCGGTGCTGCCACAAAACGCCTACAAAATACGCTCCAAGCCGGGATCGACGCGGAACACAAACCAACTGATATCGCCACTGCACTCGTCCAGGAAGGGCGCCTCATTGCAGATGAAGACTTTGGGAGAAACCGAGAAATGTCAAAGCACGGGGCCGAGTGGCTAGTACAACGAATCAAGTCCCAGGGAGGAGAAGGGGTCAACCTAAATGTCATGACGGTGTGCAATACCGGGGGGCTTGCCACTTCAGTATGCTCTTTTGCCTTTATTTCACGAGCAGTCGAGCATTTACACCAAAATCAATATAGGGGTATGGAACGGCCCTCGGATTAATAACGCACTTATTCGAGAACGGCCAGCTCGGTAGAGCGTACTTTACCCAGACAACACCATACCACCAAGGCACCCGTCTCACAGCCATGGAGCTCCTCACCATTGGAGCTCCCTGCTCCATGCTTTGCGATAACATGGTTGGGTCTCTCTTCCAGAATCAACCCATCCATGCAGTTGGCAAGTCGGCTGTCCCCCGTTCCAGAAATAATCCTATTTTAACCAGCTCACTACAGCCGTCGGTGCAGATCGAGTCGCTCGCAACGGGGACACGGCCAACAAGGTTGGAACATACAACGCTGCAGTCCTTGCGGCGCGTCACAACATCCCATTCATCGTCGTTGCGCCCGTCAGCACCGTAGATCTCGATACTCCGGACGGCTCTCAGTAAGCTTAAAATTATTCGCGGCTACCTCGCTCCAACTGTCCCTGCGTGTTCCGTAAGATCACTCGTCTAATCTGTTGCTTGCAGGATACCCATCGAACAGCGCCCAGGAATCGAGGCTTGTCTTGCACGGGGGGCGATCTACCCACCTTCCAGCAGCACCTCTGAGCCACAACTCACACAGGCAAGTGGCCATTTTGCACCCAAATCACGCAACGCGGGTCTATGCGTTTCATCGATCGATAACGTATATTTTATGCAACACAGGTTCTTTTGACGCCTCCTTCGCTAGACCACACAACCTCGGTCTACAACCCTGCGTTCGATGTAACACCTGCGGAACTCATCACAGCGATCGTCACCGAAAAAGGTGTCGCGGTGCGCGAGCCCGGTCAACTCGCTTTTGACTTGAGCGTGATTACTTGATTGGTGACGCACGTACCACACCGTGACTGATCTTAAAAATAGAAACTCGAAGTGATACTTAGGCGGATACAGGATTTGGTTCATCCATCTATGCATGAAGTATTAATACATCAATTGAACACTATCAAATCATTACAGAGCAAAAGTAGGTGCACAAGTTAGAGACCAAACACGGGAAAGTATAAAGAGGAAGCAGTGTCGTGGCTACTTGTCGCGTGTTTGTGGAGGTGAACGCTGGCTAGTCTGACAAAGTACCAAACTAGTACTGTTTTTCCAGGTGCGAGAAAGAACCGATCCATCGGCCAGAGAGCGCATCATAGAAGAGGCAGCCATTGGCCTGGTAAGTGTCCATGCGTTCGTTTAGCGCCACGTTCGTTCTGGAATCAGCTGTGCATGCTCACCAATAATCAAACTAGGCAAGTCGAACAAATCCCTTCTGATCGAGAAACAGAATGCGCATGGCACCGGTGCACCATTCGGTTTTAATAGAACACAGTGCAGATTGACCGACCGCGTGCTATTCTCAAACGCATGTGCAGCAAATTTCTCCCAGTATTCGACTGTGGACTGGTTTTCGAAGAGCTGGCGGCAGGAAACAGTCAGGTGATTGTACACGACTAGGTAGATGCTTGCTGACCTCGTATATGAATGTCCGCTTCCCCAACAGCTCTTTTCGGCTCCATTCGGCGAGCATAGTAAACTCCAAACCAACTAAACATATCTCTCCTGTTCTTCGCCAGACGACAGTCGGAGTACCACTAAAGGATATTAGTTTGTCCAGCTCCTATTCCAAGATATTGCATCAGTGCCTGTTTGGGTGATCACGGGGGGGTACCTACGGCTAAACTCCGCTGCAGACATCGCTCCACGAATACCTCATCCTCATCCGCAAGCGGCATTTGCAAAGCGATGAGTGAGGGCCTTACGATGGCTAGGGCGCGCACAACACGAAGGATGTCGTTCTTGTCGAAATGGCTGTTCGGGACCGAAATGAAGAGCGATTATGTCATGGAGTAGGATCGTAAGAATGACCATGGGGCCGAGTAGGTGGAGCGAAGAGGCGTGATCCAAACACATGGGCAAATGTACAGGAGGCGGGGCAGAGGGGGGGGGGAGACAAAGTCGGTTCATCGATTGCCACGCACGTATTCGCCCCGCGCATATCAGCAACAAACGTGGTCGTACCCCGCATTTGTCGACGAGCCGGATAATTTTTTAACGTACCCCAACCAAACAATCATCAGGCACCAGACAGTCAGTAAAGTGCTCAAGTGCAGGTTTACATGGCGACGCACCGGTCATGTAGATACGCCATCAGAAAGTGATATCCTTCGGTATAGTCGTACTTTTTGACCCCGTCAGAGTATGCCCAGCCAGCACCACCCGATCCAACCTGGCCCGTCGACCTCGGCTTGATGATTTCACCGGTGCTGAATTCTGATGTAGGTGGTGAAGGCAAAGCTAATTGACTCCCTTGTCGCTGCATACCTCCGTTAGAGCTCAGCGGCAGCGGATGAGACTCGGTCGTGCGAAGAAACGAGCGCGAGTCCGAACTTGTGCTAGTCCCGGGCGTCTGAAGGGGCAGCTGGGACTGAGCTTGGGCATAGTGCATCCCTAAAGTTTGAGGTAACCCGCCCCACGGTTCAGAAGGATGAAGCACATTCGGGTCGGATCCGTCGGTGCCGCTGATGAGAGGACTGGGGTTCGTGAGCGTGGAGGGGTCAAGCGAGGGGTTAGAGTTGGCCGAATCTGGTTGCTGGTTGAGGATGGCAGAGAGGATCGAGTATTCAAGGTTGGCTGCCTCTGAGCCAAACGGATATGCGGGGTCAAACGTGATGTTGAACAGGGGATCTGTGGGGGTGGAGAACCCAGCTGGAGGCGGGGGAGGTGGGTTGGGGAGGCCGGGGTTAGCGGGCTATGCTATTCCTCATATGGACAAGGGACGAACCTGGTAATAATGATGGGGGCTCTTCAGCTGACGACAAGCCATTCGTGATGAGTTGGGTTTGCTGAGGAGTGACCGGCTGCTCTGCACTGTTGCGCTCCTTTGCCCGTTTAAGTTCTTCTGGAAGCGCGAGGTGAGAGTCGGCCCGGAGGCCATCACACGACTAGGAAGGCCTACCAAGCTCATCCTCGTCGAGGAGATATTTGGCCTTCTTTCGATGACCCTCTGTGCAGTTGTCGCCGATGCCACGCTTGACGCAGCGCAGACACGGGCGGGCTGGGATTCCAAGCGTAGGTGAGCGGTTAAGTGAAACGTGGTGAATTTGAGAATACCATACCATCGTCACATGTGAGATGGGCCTTTTGGCAGTGAAAGCACGCTCGGTTTGCCTGTGGTAGACTCAGCAACGATCATGCCCCCGGCCGAATAGGGCTCACCTTTTTCTTCTTTGGCGCCGGGCTCTCCTGCGCCGGTGAGGCCGCACGGGAGGTCTCTGTACTGGCCCGGATGTCGCGCTTGCGCTTGGGGGGTTGGGGGGCAATTGGGACTTTCTTCAAAGATTCCACGGGGCGTGCCGTATCGAACAGATCGGGGGCCGGGGGGCGAGGCCTAAGGGGCGGCTGCACGTCCATCATCGGGGTGGAGTGAGAAGTCGTGACCGTAGATCGGTTGCTGGAGATGGAGAGCGACGGCAATGTCGTTGCAGGTGCAGCAGGCGGTCAAGGCAGCGCGCAGAGGGTACGGCGCAGAGATCTTTCGAATCAGAGAGACTGGAAAGTCGACAGAGGCCGGCTATCACGTGCCCTTGCTAGCTCAGATCACGTGTGGCAGCGACCAATGCCACGCATCGCCACCCTTGTGACAAAACTCGCCCGCTCACTTGGCTCTGTGTCCCAAGCGCGTGCAGAAGCTCGCTGGCTCAGGCAGCACTCGCCCCGATCTTTTGCCGAAAATCTGAGGAAACGAATCCAGGGATGGCCGTTGCAGTACCTTCTCGGTAATCACAAACCGCCCGCCAAAGTGCTCCTGATGACACTCTGCCAGGCTCTCAACCATTTGGCTCACTTGATATCTTGACCCGCCCACCAACCCTCATCCCTCGTACGTTCTTCCGCCCCGCTCTTACTATCCACTCACATAGTTGCCTTATTAGGACCCGAGACCGAACACTGGACACTTCAGCTCGCCGAAACTTTACGTGGGCGCATCTCGCGAGACAAACCACTTCGGGTTCTTGACCTCTGCACTGGTACCGCATGCATTCCACTTTTACTTTGCCACTCTCTTCCGCCTCGTACCATCTCTGCATGGGCTATCGACGTCAGCCCGCAAGCTGTAGAGCTCGCCAGGGACAACGTTACTCGTTGTGGATACGGTGAATCGTCGGGTGGGAACACCGTGCACGTGGACCGTCAAGACATGTTCTCCAGCAACTTTGTGCAGTCGTTGAAACAAAACGAAATTTCATGGGAGCCATACGACGTCTTGACATCCAATCCACCATACATCCCACGCGAGGAGTACGACAAGCTTTCTCACACCGTTCGTGCCTATGAGGATCCCTTGGCGTTGCTTGGAGAATACCCAGCGTCAACGCCAGGTGAGCTGATCCCTCTAACACAGAGTTTATCACTGGTATTAATTTGCCCTCGTCCAGATAGTACTGGATTTCACTCGGAGCATGACAACAAAGGTCTGACGTTCTATGTGAGGATTGCCTCGCTCGTGCAGTACCATAACCTTGTTCGCCCGGGTGGATGTATCGCTCTGGAAGTAGGTCGAGGCCAGGCCCGGGCCGTCGAACGCATGTTTTTGCCTTTTGTAAATCATACAGAAGTCTGGGTAGACCCGTGGGGAATCGAACGAGTCGTTTTTGCTCGCGTATAATGAACAAACCTATTTCGGCACTTGCCTCCAGTGAACAAGCGCCCTGGGTGGCCCGGCTCGCGGGCCGTGAACAACACGAATAATCTGCTTGTTAAATTTACGTCCCCGGCCCGCTATCTCCGAGAGGCAAACGTCACAAAACTACCATGCGATATGCGCCGTTAGCGGAACCGGTCGAGGCTAGCGGGCCGTCCAAGAACATGTACTTCGGCAAGGATTCCGCTACAGGCGGAAGTTAACCAAGCAGACAGCGCGTACGACGGCTTCGCTGCCGTTATCTGAGTTGGAATCCATGTTTGATTTGACAATCATTATACCCAGTCACATCTATCAATTTTGGTAAACACAACCACAGGGCGGGATTTATTTGGGGTCTATCACGTGGTAGGCCACCCACCCAGTGTGGCAAGTGGCGACCACCACCAGACCTGGCACTATCTCTCCTCTCATTCGCCATGGAAGCTACCGAGGACACCCCACCGGCGCACCTTATTCTCATTATCGACCTGTCACCTTCTCAATGGCAAGCCTCGGCTGCAACACCCAATGGTGGAATGGATCTATCGACGTTCATGTCCCAGGTCTTAGTGTTTGTCAATTGCCATCTGGCGTGTAGGCAGGAGAATAGTGTTGCTGTTTTGGGTGCGTTTCCAGGGAAGGCGTATGTTTTTTTAGCCCGTGCCTATAGAAGAATTATTGATTAGTATGGCTGGCACGGCACTAGCTTGACGTTGTATCCAACGCCTGAAGACAGCGTCCAGTCAACCAGCGGACCTGGGCCCGAAGCAGAATCCAATACATACCATGGATTCAGATCGGTAGACGACGTGGTGATGGAGAGGATCCAGACAGAGATCGTGGCGTTATCCAAGGAACAGACAGAAAGTACGTATTAGCTTACTCGTAATACGTACTGACTCTTCGTGTCCAATAGAGCCAATTGCCCTCGTTCCTTCGTTAACACAGGCACTATGTCGTGAGTCTATCTATTTCGTGTTACCCTAGTGACCAATGTCAACTAAGCAACTTGAAGAAATAAATAGGATGGCCCCGCCTCAGCAGCTTCCGGGCGACAAACCATCGGGAGAGACAAAACCTCTTGTTGACTCCCGGATTCTGATACTGTCAGCGTCTCCCGATGCGTCGACGCCGTATATCCCGTTTATGAACTCCATTTTCTCTGCTCAAAAACTGGCAAGTTTGGCTACTTGTGTGACCCATGTTGGATTTTGTTGACGCCTACAGACAGCGCGTGCCAATAGACGTATGCAAAGTGTTTGGACCAGATACTATCTTCCTGCAGCAGGCGGCGTACTTGACCGGCGGTTGTTATCTAAATCTCGATGCCAGCACCTCGTTGCTGCAATCGCTTACTGTATGCCTCTCCCTTCTTGTGCCTCTCTGCTCGTGCCTCATTCCTCACCACCCGCCGCATGGTCAGATGTGCTTCCTCCCTGCGGCATCGCTTCGGAAAACAGTTGAGCTCCCAAGCCAGGGCAAAGTCGACTTTCGCGCGTCGTGTTTCTGTCATAAGGATGTCGTTGATATGGGATACGTATGCTCTGTCTGTCTATCTAGTGAGCAAGAGTACTGTTTCTCTTGGATGCTTTTGCTAATCATTATCGTTCCCAGTATTCTGCAAACCTGTCGTCGTGTGCGCGACATGCAAGTAAGCCTCATGCGTGGACACCAGATGTGCCGGAGCTAACGTGGACATGAAGGACTAAATTCCCGATTGCGACGTACAAAAAGCTACTCAGTACGTCGGCGGTGACTAAAACGAATGGTGCAAAGGCAACCAAAGCCTAACTCTGTGCAAGTGGGTCAGGCTTGCCCGCCTGTTCCCATCGACCAATGGTAGGAGAGACTCATTGCTATCGCTGGCCATTACATACGCATTTCTACTCTTTCACTATTTGCGAGCTACCAATAAGCACATTATGGGAATCCGTACATTAAATAGACGACTCAATCAGGCCAGTTTGTAGCACGAGATCTCGCCTGGAGTTGGGGCTTGGCTGAAATCGTCCTAATGTATGGAGTTGCAGCCTCAACTCCGAACCTACGCATCCCGATAGCAATCCCCTTCTTGTTCTACAAACGGAATACATGTTACAATATCGGAACTTGGCTGAGCCGACTAACACGGCGCGTATTTGGGATTATGGACACACCGGCGCTTGCCATTCAGAGCCGTGCTCTCTACACGCACTGATCCCCTGCCCTCGTTCTCCAGCCCTTGAGATACCAATGAGCTCGTCCCCGCCAAACCCACGGTTCAAATGCAAACACTGCGGGATCATGTTCTCCAAGCGGAGCAACTGGACCCGGCATGAGTCCAACGCGAACGTGCACCGCAAGCCACCCCGCCGGCGGCCAGGAGCACCGAGCACCGAGGGCGAGTGAGTATTGCTATCTCGTTGCTCGGATGTGGGCTCGTACTAATATACCTAACCAAAAGGAAAAGTCAATCCGAGTCGAGCACTTCAGGCATGTCCCCCGTCCGAGGCGGTGTACGACTATATCCTCGTCTCTCCGCGACTGAGCCCGGGCTCTCGACGCGTCGCAGGAGCAAGGCAGCGGAGGCTGAGCGAAAGCGACAGCTAGACGACACGCCCGACAAGCCAGAGCCTGTGTAAGTAACCCCGCTCCAAGATTCAGCTCGATGCGAGACTGAGGGAGCGCCTATAGCCACGAAGCTCCCGCTCAGAGCACGGGCGTCAGTGCCCTCAAGATTACGATTCGGCCACGGCGGAACAAACGTCCTCGGCTATCTTCAACTGGACTCGACATACCAGACGGGAAACCTGTACTCCATGAGGCGAAGGAGGTGGAGCCGACGCCACCTTCTGTGAATCAACCTCGACACCGACACCGGGCACCAGACCTTGACGCGCGTAATACACGATTCAAGAAATGGGTCCATGTTATCAGGCTCGCGCGCTGGGTACCTGGCGAGACTGCACCCGGGACGCCGAACCCGCTTCCGCGTCAGCTCGTGAGGCAGCGGGCAAGAGAGTACGCCGAGATGATGGTTGAACCGGGCTCTAAAGTACCTGAGGGTGTGGGTGCGGTATATGATGTGGACTGGGCGGACGTTTTACGGACGTAAGCCTCAGTGCAACCTATCTGTAACCGCTGACAACCCAACTTGTTGTATCGTTTTCCAGATTTCGCGATTCAACCGGCCAAAACGGAGAGCCGGTCAAACCGGCCACCATCGAAGAGCTAGGCGAATCTTCAACGGACTCTGATAGTAGCCTCTGGGACTCAGATTAAAGTATATTCGCATCGCGGACATCGGTGTGGGCAACAATGTATCATCTATAAACTTTGTTTTACAACTGCTGTCGAGCTTATCTTGTAAACTTCAAATGTATAACACAGTGACATGTCTGGGTTGCGGGTTGAGGTTGTGTCTGCCATTTGGCACTCTTGTTAACATGGAGGGCATCAAGGAAGCATCGGACCTGACTAACCCAGTCGCGAGCGACAGTGGGCGACTTGCAACGCCCTTGAACCTTGCCAATTTCAGAAGTGCTGCTAATAACAGTAAGACAGCTAGAGAAAGCACCCTCGGACACAACACCATACATGGTGCTGAATAAACCTGAGCTATCGATCGATCCCCGTTTCCCTCAAACTGATGAGCTAGTACCTGCCTTGCTTCCGGGCCTTCTTGTATGCGCGGTGTACCAAGCCAAGTCGGCACCTCCTTACCCCGGCTTTCAATAGGTGAATGTTATGCAAAGTAGATGTATGTAAATACTACATCTTGGGTGTGTGGAATACAAAATCAAGACAACTGTATTCTACATGAATCACGCTTCCACCTGGTGGAACTTGTTAATGAATTCTACGCAAATGACCTGTTAGCGGAAGGTCAAGAGTACCTGGGTCAAAACTCACTCTGTATATCCCTCGTCTCACAAATAGCGGCCATGTCCAATCGCTGCAAGCTCAGACACGTCGAACGCAACGTATCCCAGAGCGAATCCGACGTGACACCACGGTCAGAGTTCACACCCTCGCTGTCTTGCAACACGAGCGCGTCCACGAGATGCTGGGCTGCTTCGTCATAACGCTAGGACCAGGAAAAGGCAAATTAGATTTGATCTTGAAGGGTTGAATGTACCTCAGGGACTTACCCGCAAGTTCACACAGGAGATGCCTAGGTTGTAACGGGCTCGGATATACCCCGGGTTGAGCTCAAGGGCCTTGTAGTAAAACGGCACTGCTCCATCCGGGCTTCCGCTGTTGGCCAGAGTCGCACCGACTCGGTTGAACAGCAGCCAGTCCTGTGTATACAGGTAAGATCAGACGGTTGTTCGTACTGTTCCAAGGTGGCAACATACATCTGGGCGCACCGCAAGCGCAGTTCTGAAACAGTCTTGGGCTTTCTCATAATCCTGCCCATGAGATAAGTTGAGGGGTGAGTTAAGAAATGCGGAGAGCGAACGCACCTCTGCGGTATTCAACAGTACCCCAAGTGCCATTTGAACGTCTGCATCAATCTCTTCTCCCGATGCTCTCGCCATGTTGAGCAGCCCGTGCACATACTCCTGGTGTATCTCCTCAACCGTGCCCACACCATCAACAATGCCCAATTCACCCAGACCCCCAACCTTTCTGACAGTCGCACCTCGCGCACTCATCCAGCTGCCGATGGCCCGATGTGCAGACACCTTGTCACCTTCATTGGCAAAGGACACTGCAAGTGCCAGGTACGCCGGCATACAACTTGGGTCTCGTGCAACTGCTTCACGGAGCGCATCGATGGCGTGTTGCTCTCGTTCGTTCTCTTGCTGCTTGACACCCAGGGCAAACCAGGCTTGCGCATCGCTCGGGTCTCGCTGTACGATTGCCTCGTGCTCCAGAACGCTCTGCCGTTGGTTAGTCGTTTCCAAATATAGCACTACCCTGCTCTAGGCTCACCTGCTGAAGCCCCGCCCCATGCCTGTGTAACGCGTGCGTCCTCGTCCCACTCAAGTAGGGATTATTCTTCTGGAATTGATACCCTCTCGACTCGGCAGACTTGATCCCACTCGCTGTCGCCTCAAACTCGTCCCAATCGTCCTGCAAATGTGCCCACTCGGCCGCCTGTGCATCTGGTAATTTGGCGGTATGGTGTGTCCTATTGTAGATGTCGTAGAACACGTCTGCGTTGTCGAATGCCCCGCTATCCTCGTCCTGAACTAAATCTTCAACTTGTGTTTGATACGACGTCGAAGGATCGGCAGTGTCGAAATGCACGGATTTGCGCCTCTGGAGCAATCCTCCATTCGCAAACTCGGTCGCCCATCCCTCCGTCGACGCCTTTCCCTTTCCTTTATCAAGCACTTCCGCAGGACGAGCCTCGGACGCAGAGACCATATCTCCATCCTGAACTACGACTTCGCCATCGCGCAGCTGCCGCATCAGCCCCATAAACTGCGAGTTTTTGAACTTGGGGCGCGTCTCGTTCTGGAGTGCGTCGAGCAGTTGGCGGGCGGTTTCCGCGAGTTCGGAACGCTCTTGGGCGGTAGAGGTGGCGGGTTCGGGCTGAACCACCTGAGCAGTTTGAACCGGTTGGACGTCGGGGAATACGATTTGGGGCTCGGCTTGTTGCAGGGTTTGAGCGGGTTGGTATTGGTTGTAGGCGGGCATATTCACGCTCATAGGTGTATATGGCATGGCTCGCTGTGCCATGTCTACGTCATAGTAAGATTGGAGTAAATCAAGCCACAAAATTAATGCACTCACTATTCATCTGCATTTGCGGTGTCTGTGACATAGCACCTACATGTCAGGCAGGTCAATATGGGCTATGTATGTGGATAGATCGTACTCACCTCCTTCAATCTTCTGCACCCCGCCCTGGGCTTGCATCTGCAACGCCCACTCGGCTCCAGCGCTCATTCCAGTACTTCCTCCAACTGCGCGCGCAAAGTCTGCCGCCCATCCCGACGCAGCACGCGATGCCGTAGGCGCAGGGGCCTGCGTAGCGGGCAAGGCACCTCGCAGAGTGCTCACATCAAACGGTGCATGAACAATACCCGACGAGGATGCGGGGGTAGGTGCGCTGCTAAAGAATCGAGCTGCGTCGTCTGCGAGCGGGTTCGCGGCAGCTCCAAATGGTCGTGTGCGGAATGTCTAGCCAGGAACTGAATAAAGTGGACAACTAGCATAACTAGACACTCACCTCCCTGGATGAGCCTGCCCCTTGCCCAAAGTGGTCCTACAGCATCGAGCTGTAAGCTCCAATTCTGGCTGCCACACTCAAACTCACATGCACCGGTCCCCGGTCGTGCTCAAACTGCTTCGTAAATCCCTGCAGCGCATTGGAGGGGCCGCAGTCGGCGCCGTTCATCAGCATAGGCAGAGCCATCGTAGTCGGTGGTCGTTGGCGCAAGGAGTTGGCCAGCTCATAGGCGCTGGCGGGACCGGACCATAGCCGAGTCATGTGAAAATGGCTGGACCAACAGAGCCCGCCATCCCTGATGCTGTGCCAAAAGTTGGCCATGTGTTGATCGGTGCTCCGAGCTGCGGTGCATACACCCACAGCCGGATTTCTGATTAGAAACGTCAGCTTACGACACCTGAGAAATGCTGTGAGTTCTGCACTGGAATCCGACGTCGAGGCTGAGGACGCGAGTTGGTTGTCATCCTCGGCCTGTAGCGAAAAGACACGAGGTTTCGCCGAGATCGCTGTGCAATGATGCCTGACTATTCGCGAAGCTGGCATATCCAGCCGACACCTAAAAACACAAGCGAACACATCCAAAACTCTAGCGAGCCGAACTCTAGGCACACATCCTGGTGATTGTTGGCGTATATATCATGTCGCTATGTATGCATCACGAAAGCAAGCGTCCAACCGAATTGACGTTAAGGTTCATTTTTACCGAGACTAGGAGCAGGCTACTCAGAAGATAGAAATGGGGAAATTTGGCGCAAATACAGCTCGCGAAGCGGCGAGAAAGAGAGGAGAGTCAGACCGGTGCGGCACGGGGGAGGGGCAGGAGATATGTCAGGAAGGGGGAGTAAACGAATACACATATGATGGGGAGAGCAACTGAATGGTATAGGCAACGCAAATCATAAAAAAAGGGCAACAAGGCAAGCCCGCAGCACTGAAGAAAGCGGTTCCACGCATCGGGTAATCATGTTTGCAATGCCATGGATTCAGAGTTGGCTCCGTCCTTTGGACTCGGCGCGGCGCCCGAGCCCTCGACTGGTACTGGCACGATCTCGGTGCCAGCCGAGATGGCACGTCGTTTGGCTGGGCGGTCCTGCGGCTCCTCGATGATATGGGTCATCGGGACGTTTACTGGCTCCTGGGCCTGTTCGGGCGCATGATCAGGAGTGCCCTGTATCAGGCTTTGGAAAACGTGATTGTGGTTTTGGGATGGATCGCCGGCTGCTGCGATAAACTGCTGTCCGCTCAGCAGTCCAGCAAGAAATTCGCCACCGGCGGCCTGGAGCTGGGAGCTGAGATCGGGCGGGAGCTGGTGCTGGTGCATGGGGTGGATGCTCGGGTCCGACGGGCCTGGCGGAGGGCCTTGGACAGCCAGCGAGATGGGATAGTGACCATTGAGTGTACCGGGTGGGTGAGGGTCATTTGGGTGGGGGACAGGTTCTGAAACAGTGGGAGCTGGATTTGCATTTGATGGTCCGGCCTTGGACGGAGAGCCCGCGGCAGCGTTTTTGCGGCATCCAGACCCACCGTCTGAGCGTACTGCAAGGAGCGTGAGTGGAGGCAGGGAGATGAGCCGAGAGACGTACAATGGCGGTTCAGTGCGTCTGTCCTCGAAAAGGTCTTGCCGCATCCATCACACACGTGCTGGTTTGGCTTTGCGTTGTGCAGAGCATAGTGGCGCTTGCAGTCGTGCTGGCGGGCGAACCCCTTGTTGCAACTTGGCCACTCGCACACAAACGGGCGCTCCTCGGTATGTGAGCGGAGGTGGCCTAGACTCACGTTAGCCAAGCTGCAAGCGCAAAAGGCTTCGACGTACCACGCAGATTGAAGCGCCGCGTAAACGTACTGCCGCACCCCGGAACAGGGCACTTGAATTGGGCGTCATTGCGACGGCGGGAAGCACTCGCCGCCTGTGTCGCGGTCGTAGTGACGTGCTGCTTCTCGACCTGGAGGATGGGCGGGAGGCGGGGCACGTCGCCCCAGTCGCCGTCGGGCGGGCTGCCCGCTGCGGGTGCGCCGGTCGTGACATACTGTGGCGGGGGCGAGGCGGACGCAGAGAGGTCAGACTGCATCGGGGGAAGCACACCGGCGCGGGGCGGGTCCTGGACGGCTGGGGGGTGGGGCGGGAACGGATGGCTGTCGCCGGCGAGTGCGGGATCGAGGGCGGCGTCGTCGATGTGTGGGGGCTGCGTCTGGGCAAGCGGCGGGGGCGGCAGAGCGTGGGTGGGGTCGGGGTGGTGGGCGGAGACGACAGTGCGCATGATCGAGGCTATGTGGGAGCAGTCCGTGTGTGTTGGCGCTGGGCGTCCTGGTCCGCAGTACGCAGGGTGGTTTGCGTCGATTGGGCGGAAACGAGTGGATATAAACAGGCGGGAGTCGAGACGAATTTGGCGATCGTCAAAACGTGTCGTGGCTGTACTGAGGTTCGTCTTCTCCCGGCTATGCTCCTGGCGCGACTCCTGGCGCGAGGTTTCGGCCTTGTCGATTTTGCCCGGTCGTCGCACTGGTCAACCCGCAACGCGCTAACAATGCTTTTATTGCAAATACACCCACAACAACATTCGTCGGCGCCCGTAACTTCGGATGCTTTCTGGCCTGTTATGCTGGTGTATTGGGAAAGGTATAAAATTAATAACTATTGCCTCTGCAAGCCTTCCCTGTGGACAGCCTGTTGCAGTGGTAAACAGGTCCAAAGGACGGTCAGAGGCTCATGTGACATTCATGAGTGGAACCTTGCCTGGGCAGGCAAAACCTAGAATCCGTACGCTATCCGCATCTCCTCACGCTCGTCGTCCGACGCATCCGCGCTGCCCTCGACTGCACCTTTTCCAATACCCACGACTGCCTCCACCCGCCGTCGCCGCATCAGCTCCTGCTCAGTGAGCGAGGCGAGCGGCATCGACACCGGTATGCGCCCATTCGCAGGCGCCGACTCCGAGCCTAATGCCGGAGGCTGTGCCCCCACGCTGTCGACCGAGCCTGGCGGCGAACGGCGTTTGCGTGGTGTAAACGTCAGGACCTCGGCCTCCTCCCCACGCTCGCGCTCACTTTCGCGCTCGGCCGCACGTGAAAAGGCGTTGGTGATCCAGCCAGCAATGTCATCAATCGCGTCGCGCGCCTCCTGCATTAGACCAGCCATTTGAAGGTAGCCGTGGCTCCACCCTTCGTAGACGTGCAAGTGAACCCACTCGGATTCGGCGCCCTCTGCCTCGTTTCTACTCATCCGCAAGCCCTCGCCAAACCGCGACCCCTCCCGCTTTGTCCGCCTGGCCTCGCGGATTCGGCCCGCAAACACCACGCTGCAACGCCACCCAATCCGGTTCAACCCCAATTAATGCGTGTTTATCATCAGGAACAGCCACCGCCACTCACGTATCGTCGACAAACGGATCCTTCTCCCCGCACGTCATCAACAGAGGTGGAAAGTCGGCCAGCAGGGTACTGGGCGCCAAGATGGGCGAGATACGGTAGTCGGTCTTGAAGTCTGGATTCTGTCGCAAGCATCAGTTGGCGCCCATACACATGGGCAAGATGCTCCGCACGTTCTTGGGGCCAACATACAGAATCGCCATTGCACGCATCTACCCGATGCCTATCAATCAATCTTGATCGCCAAAAACTGACTCGCACTCACCATGCTTGGGGAAATAATGCGGTCCTGGAAGAACCCGGTCCGGCTTGTCATGGTCAGCCTCGTCCCGATCGTCATCTTGGCTGGTTTCTCTTCCTCCTCCTCGTGCTCGTACTGCTCCGGCTCGCCCCACAACAGCTTCTGCCCTGCCTTTCGACCCACGGTCACGTCGGGCGTCGCGAGTGGTGTCGAGCGCTTTCGCATGTTCGGTGATGGTGGCTGGGACAGGCCCATACCCTCTGTCCAGCCCTTGACCGAGCCACCCGTCCAGCTCTTCTTGCCCCTCGAGAAAGACTTGTCTGCGACATCCAAGGGGCCCCGGCCGCTGAAATGGTCTTTCATATCCTCAAGGCCTGGAATGTGTCCTTGACTCGCCTGGGAGCGGAGTACCTTGAGATGGGCCGGCGCCATCCAGGAAGCAAAGTTGAAGTCGAGCGCTGCATAGTTTAGCACTAGCGAGACAGGTTTGGGAAGAGGTTTGTACGAAGGCGGTGTTTCAAGAATCTTGAACAGGATGTTGCAACATATATTTGCTCCTCTGTTTCAACCTTGAGTACGAGCCTCAAGCAAATCACAGCCTACTCACGCCGAGTCCCCAGTTAATATCACGTCAAGCTTATCCCCGGCCATGCCTATTATCCTTCCCTTGGATTCGACCAAAAGTTTGTAGATGTCATACGCCTCGTCGATCGCAAACGGGTATGGATCTATCAACTCAATCAGCTTAAATGCACCCAGCCACAGATGCTACTCGCATTCTGGCGCCTTGTGATAATCAACCGACAACACCGGCCTCCCCGTCCGAATTGCCCACCTCCTTAACCTCTCCTCGTGGTCCAAAGGGCTCATACAAATAAATCCTCCCCCAGGGAAATCAAGTATCAGTTCGCGCCGCTCCTTCAGCTCCTGTGCTGGATGCGAGAAGAACAGCCAGGCTGTGATAGGGTGTTCGCTTCCCGGGCGAGCGAACACGAGCTTGCGTACGACAGGTAACCTTGGCCGGTCAGCATACGAGAGCGCTCGGATCCAGGGGTTCTTGGAGGACTTTTCCCAGGTTGTGCGGAGCATTTCGATCGAGGCTGTTGCACGGTACTTGCGCAGCTGGCGTCTGTGGCGTGAGAGGCTGTGGTTAGCGAGTATAGGGAAATCGTGCACCTTTTCGTCTGCTTCATTGGCATAAATTATGTAGTAAACTGAAAATGCCATGGCCGCTAGGTCACGCAGCCATTTAGGCTGAATGTTCATAGCTGTGGCGTGACCAGCATCGAGCCCGGTGGCAAGCCAAGTGGCTCGATAGTACGAACGAGAGTACTGAAATCCTCGACAATCAGTATAAGAAAGGTTGTCACAAGTGTGTGGTATTCACCAATCGAGCAAGGGGTTCGGGTGCTCAATAGAGTACCATAATAAGTTAATGCTTGCGTGAATTCATAATGAAAGGACTTACAGCCCAGTCCGATGATACTATCGAGGTGGCGAGCCGCGTACAAAGTCGACAGTATGCCAACAATAATCTGCCATGGTGTGAACCTCGCTGAAACGTGGCGTAATGAGCGATCATGTCTTGAGTGGCGGCGAACGCCAAGTCAACTCACACAAGAGCCTGTTAAGCCTACGTATCCAAAGTACTCGCGGTCCGTCTCGATTTCCTCGCGCAAGTCGCCAAGTCCAGAAGAACAATACAAGAAACACCTATCACCCGCCCGATCTTAGCTACGACGCATTCGCCCACGTCCTTCATACCTGTGTCCGTTTCCAACTCGGCGACGGGCGCCCTAGTATATGGTCAATCATGGTATTTCGTGCAGTGGTGGGCGAAGGGGTCAATGTAAGGATGAGGGTATAAGCATGAAGGCCGTCGATCGCATCTTTGGCTACAATCACTTGGTCGGGGACGAGACATGTGATTCTGGGCGTGGCACGTGATTATGTGAAACCTAAACCCGCCCTCTTTTACTTTTTGGGAGTTGAACTGAGATCTCGACTTCTACAATTGCATCCTGCTGCAAGAGATAAAATACAATCGAGTGCTGGGCAATACAAATGGACTAATCCGGATATCATGTTTTCGATCAATACAAACACCCTGTCCAAGAAGGATTGGTTCACTATTCCCCCACTCGCCTCTCTCAGAAAACCTGCTAGTTTAGATTCTACACCGACT
Organism: Ceratobasidium sp. 414; assembly: GCA_019616945.1. Lineage (NCBI taxonomy): Eukaryota > Fungi > Basidiomycota > Agaricomycetes > Cantharellales > Ceratobasidiaceae > Ceratobasidium > Ceratobasidium sp. 414. Next base: position 206,959 of record WSTK01000008.1, on the reverse strand, counting down.
ACAGGAATATCCTCAAAGTCTTCATCTCCACCCCCGGATGAGGCAGAGTCAAATGGCTCGGAAGGCACGTCCTCGGATCATGGACCTCTCGATGTGTGGACTACGAAACTGAACGAAGGTGTCGCTCAAAACCTAGTGCGTCACCGTCATACCCCTATAAGTAAAGCAAATAATTTTTTAAACAACATAGACCTTCTCCTGGGACATGCCGGTAAGGGGACCTGCGACTCGAGGCGCATTCCTATCCGAGCAACCGGCGCGGGTGTTCGTCGCGTCGCGTTACCAGTACGTTGAACCTTACCCTATACCACCATTATTGTACTTGACTTGCATACATGCAGCGTCCAGCCTCGATTGGAATTCGACCCGACTACGACGCGCCGGTTTATCTCGCCATCAGACCTGTTGCTTTCATTGCGGGCTACTCTACTCGGCGCGGCGTCGCTGCTATTCGGATGGGACGAGATGAGGGCTAAATTCTTTGTTAGGTCGGAGAAGACCAAGGAAGATGATCCCGGAGACACCGTGCTCATATTAGGAGAGCTAAGTGAGGAAACGACGATGAGGTACGCTGTGTGGTTCTCTGCTTTGCGAGTGGTTAGTCTTTGATGATTCACAATAGCTTGATCGAGCCATTGTTGCGGATTGGTGCGCTGTTACGTCGCCTCGACGGTACCATCGCCAAACTGCAAAGCCCGTAAGTATTCCGTTGGCGTGCTAGGTCCAGCTTAACATTGTGACAGGTCAGCAACTCCTACGGCTCGGGCGTTTGCGTACTCTCTCCAGTCTACCACTGGGCTGATACTAACTGACTTGACAACCCGCCTCCCCTCGACCTTGACAATGACCACACTTACGCGGCTATCGATGATTTTTAATGATATTCAATATGAACTGGATGCTCTAGCTGGATTGTGCTTGTGTGTGAGTACTTGCATTCTTAATCCCCAGGATAACTTTTGATCGTTCCTTTGCGCTTCAAGCCGATGGACGAGTCTCCACCATTTGCTGAATTGCCCACCACCCAGACAAAACTATTGGATCACCTGCTTCTCGCTTTGGACGACGCCTTCAAGCACTCGGCGCCATACCGGATCCCCGCTATGCTCTCGCACCTCCTGACCGTGTCTAGCCAAGACTTCAACAATTCGCTGGCTATTACAATCGGGTTGGCCCCGGAATCGTTTCACCCAACCCGAACACTGGTCCGAGGTGATAGGATTCTGCTGCCTTCTTTCTTTCCCCCTCGGCTTCGGACTGTACTTGAAAATGCGGCTCGAGCACTAGATGTCCTGCAACGAGCTGATCCGGGACATCCGCTCTGCCAGAAGGAATCGTGGACTTGGGAAGGTCCTGACTGGGGATGGACGGACAAAGATTTACATAATATCGATACTCGCACTCGAAATCATATCAGAATTATTCGACGGGCGCTGAGTGTCTGGTACGATTCGGCCAGTAGGGCTTCCAGTGCGGCCGAATCGAGCATCGACTCTTTGTCCGAGCCAGGAGAAACACTCGAACTTTCGCTTAAAGACGATGAGGCTGCCACAGCCCCTACACGCGCATACAAGCCTGAACTTCAAGCTGCTTTCAGTGTTTTTGACCAGCTGCCAGGATCCCACTTGGCATCATCAGCCCAGGGTGCCCTAGATAGTCGGCTTATCTCCGACGGTCCAACCTCTCTTCCATTTTCTGCGCCTACTCTCTCTCTCGTGATTGAAGCTACACTCCTGGCACTCCCGTTAGCTCATTCACGCCTCGTCAGCTCGGCCCTACTCCGCGTGTTTACCAACCGTCTAGCATTAAAAACTCACCTTAAAGTAGTAAGAGGCTTTCTCCTCGGAGGAGACCAGGCCTTCTGGTCCCGTTTACGTGGTGCGCTTTTCGAGGGATCAGGTATCTCAAAAGTAAGCACCGCAGTCGGGCGCGGTGTTCGAGCAGGTGTCCGTGTCCGGCTCGGTATCGTCGATCCTGTGCGAGACCAAATTGCGGATGAGCGTGCCGAGCGGGAAGGTCGGCTACGAGAATGGGGTGTGGGGCTGGCTGTCGGTCTGAGTGAGCGAGGCGGACCGGGGACATGGCCGCCTGGAGGGGCAGAACTTGGGTTGAGGTTGAGGCACGTTATTGACGATGCTCTGGAGGTTGGATGGGGGGCAAAACTTTCGACTGAATCGGACGACGAAAGGTCCGAAGCCATGGAGAGAGGCCAGGATGAAGTGGTATTGAAAGAAACGTCCTGGAGGCTGGGGTTCATTTTGAGGGACCTGGAAGATGAAAACGCCGAAGGGCGAGCACGATGGCTGAACCCTAATGGCAAGTGTAGTCTATATCTACGGACACAGCGCTATGTTCTTATGTTTCACCACAGCTATCGAGTAAGCTGCGTAAATATGATAAGCCAACAACAAGCCTACTAACCCTTAACTCGCCTTAGAGCACTCGATTTTCTCTGTTTAGATTACAAGCCCCCTGATCCTATAGATGTCATTCTGACCCCTGACATCCGTCAAAAAATGCACAGAATTTTCACATTCTTGCTCAGACTGTTGCGCGGTGCGTCATATCTTCCCGCCAAACGTCAGGACTGTGCTCACCCTGTCCGGATGATAGTTGAAACAGTGACAAAAATGCTGTTCAACACGATGTTTCAACCGGTGTCAGACTTCCCTCCGATCGTTCTCCTGGCACGGTTCAAGGTCCAATCGTTTGTTAGCAGTCTAGTCGGCTACATAACCGACATCGCCATCGGGACAAACTGGAATGCGCTTCTTGCTATTCTCAGCGAAATTCAACGTGGCGACGAGGGCAATGACGAGCCCGCCCCCCGAAGAGACCCCAAAAAGGATCGACTACCTTCGGATATTTTCGCCGTGCACGCCCATCTTTCAACTACGGTGGACCGAATGCTGGAGGCATGCCTGTTACGTGCACGACAGCGTGGGGTTGGAAACGCTCTCAAGGAATGTATGGAAGCGGTTCTTGTCCTAGGAAAGTTGGTCGGAGATTGGTGTCATGAGCAGTCGAGCGACGCTGCGGACTCACTGGCCAAACAAAGATACTTTGTGCTTAACGTGACCAAAGTACTTCAACGTTTTGATAAGCTCCACACTGCCCTTGTGAGTTGCTGCGCAATGGTTCTTGGATGATGGTTGACCCACCGCTATCTCAGATCACTGCGCTTCGCGCCTTGGACACGAAAGGCGGCACAGCAACCGGGAGCAGCAACATTTCTTCTGAAGATGCGCAGCTACTGCGCCGACGTGAAGGTGAAAATGAGAGCGCATACGGCCGGATGGCTACCTGGCTTGACCCAACTGGCCGTTGCGTAAAGCCGAAATAGGTGACTTAGGTCCTTGCACCGAATACCCCGCCACCTACGTATCAGTGTATCAGCCCTTTCGCTCACAAATGTCAATACTTAGCCTCTAACTACCCAATCATTGTACATGTTCGCATTTCCCCATATGTATGCGCTACGCCAATTCTAAGTTTGGGACCCACCCACGTTCTGGCTTATCTTCGCTCTGCGGGATACAACCACAAGTAAATGCAGGCTATTCTGCAGAAGATATATAGCTAGCAACCCATGTTCTCCTACATAGGTCAATAATGTGATTTGTTTCGCGGCCTGTGGAGCTGTTGCTGAACCCACAAACTACGTGTATTATTGCAACACGTTACCTTGCGTGGCCTATCAAAGCAGCCGCCGAAAGGTCCGTATCGCCAAGAGATAAATAACTACCAGCAGTTGTACGCTGCACCAGGCTAACTATCTGGACGCGTAAACGTCGATATTATCTCGTGTTAGCAGTAAAGAAGCTAACGTCACCATCCGCCTTGATAGCTACATCCTTCCCAGTAACGGGCGAACCCGGAACGCAAATGGAGATTTGGAAGTGGCTTAGTCATGGTTTAAGCGTGAACCATACTCGGCGACTTGCCCGCCGAAAGAGGCTGAAAAAAGTCTGGTGTTACTTTGGCCTTGGGTTTGCCCGGCCATACTTCCCGCAGGCGATTTTTCGACCCATATCCAGGACCTAATACCACTTATGTCTTGAATGCAAGTCCTAATCTGGTAATACCTCCCCTACGGGTGTCTTCGAATCTAATGGGTAGTTCTCCAACCTCCTCACATGATACCTGCAGCAACCAATCTGGCAAGCCACCTGATAGCACTTGTGCAGTATCATGTGTTCAAATCATCCCGCGAGTCGGCCTCAGCTGGTCTCCAACACTATTGTCACCATGCGGGTCGAAGTACATCTATGGTTTCGGAAGCTCATATTGCTTGATCTTTATGTGGTTCAACCAATTTTGCGAGGTTGAAGGGGCAGTTGCGGCCCGGCTCTCGCTTCCTCAAGGTGAAATATATGATACACTTCAAGTATAAAAGGCGACACTCAAGGGACACAGGTTAGGTACTTCACTAGTTAGTCTGTTCTTGTTGTAGGATTTATATGCCATCTCTTGTAGGAATAATCGTTGGGGTATTGCTCTACTTTCGCGGAGCCAGCGCCGTGGGGACAGCATTTGGGTACGGTAGCGGAACAACCGGTGGAGGCTCCGCTGCCGCTGCCGTTCCTACGTCAACTAGCCAACTAGTCAGCTGGTAGGTTTTCATCATAACACCCCTACAGCCCCGCTGACATCTACAACAAGGCTGGGAGACAGCACCGCTCGCGTTATTTTACTTGATAAGATTTTTGACTTCACCGATACTGAGGTACGTGGTGTGGGCTCACATGTGGTCCTAGTGACGAGCCTATGCCCTCGGTTTGAATTAATACAGGGGTCTACCACTGGTACCGCCTGTGCACCTTGGACATGCACACCCAATCCTCAGCTAGCAATTGATGCCGTATGTTCCGCTTGAACAAAGCGTGCTAGTGTACTAACCTTTGCACAGAACAGTTGGTGCGAGAGTCAGTACCCAAGTGCTGCCAAAGTGAGCATACACCATCCCGTTTAAACGACTTACGACTGATTCAACTACTCATAGTCTACGGTCACGTACAAGACAGCTGGCGTCTCAGCCATTACTGTTAATTCCAATAAGACTTTACTTGGGAAAGGGAGTGCGGGCGGAATGTGAGTCCAGTAGGACGCACCGTGTCTTCTCTCATACGGCTGCTAAGCTACCATCTGTTCTAGCAAAGGGAAGGGTTTGCGTATTGTTGGGGGTAAAAACATCATTATCCAAAACATTCGTATTTCGGATATCAATGCTCGGTTCGTCTGGGGTGGGGACGCGATTACTATTGATGGTGGTACCAATATCTGGGTGAGTGTTCTTGGGTAGTCATCGTATACGAGGTGAACTAAGCATTTGGGCTGAAACAGATTGATCATAACTATGTCTGTCCTTCCAAGTCCACATCCTACGCTTACCTCGAGCTCACTAAACTTGCTTTCTGATAGATCAAGAATATTGGTCGGCAAATGATTGTGACTGTATGCAAGCCTTTTCTGGGCGTAGAAGTGATCCATCTGATCTAGTTACCCTAGGGATATGGAGCGGCCCAGTCTGTGACCATCTCGAATAACGTATTTGAAGGGTCTGGGTGAGTTCTCGTAGTGGGGGCTGAATCACGGACTTACTAATTTTCGATTGCAAAACCGACAGCACATACTCGTAAGTTATTCGACTGATTCGCGGAGGTTGTGCCTCTCACACGTTTTGGTCACATGTAGCGCTACATGCAACGGTGAGCTCTGTCCTTTGCGAGTGGTGCAAGCCTTTTGCTCACCCCCGATTGGCGGCTCAATTAGGCCGCCATTACTGGACCCTTTACTTCACTGGAGCCTCCGATACCATCACGTTTGCTCGTAACTAGTAAGTCGCAGCGTTCTAGTGCTGTTGTTTGTAGGCTGATTATTGTCCTCAAGCGTTTATATGACTTCGTGAGCTGGATATTCTGAATCTAGAGTATTCGCCCCCTGACTATCTAGCGATAGTGGCCGTGGTCCCAAGGTTGGAGGAACTAGCGGGTACTCTCGTAAGTGTCATATAATTCAGTCGCTGTGCCCGTGTGACAATGCCGTTCTTGTGTTCGCAGAGCTCATCCATATGTACAACAAGTACGTACTAAAATCCATAGCATATATCCGGAACCTGACTAGGGGTATTATCATACAGCTACTACGTGAGCGTGGCCGGCCATGCCCTCGATGCTGGTGTCGGTTCACACGTTATCATGGAGGGCAACTATTTCAATGCGGTGCGCATCATGTTTGATGTTGATATTAGTTAAAACCATGCATGAACATGGCTTTACAGGTCACTACACCCTCCGTCGGCAGCACTTCAGGATATGCCTTTGCTCCAATCGATTCCACGCATGCTGCTCAATGTAGTTCATACCTTGGACGTAATTGCTATACCAATACACTGTGAGTCCCGTCCCCCTCCCCCTTCGGGAGTCGAGTTGAGTGGTATGTTATAACCGCTGATATCGATATAGACTCTCGTCGGGTACGCTTGACCGCAATGACCTTGGCACCCTTCCGTACTTTTCATCAGCGGTAAGTGCCTACATTCTGCACCGCGATTGACAGTTCTCATCGCATGGAATCATCTCCCAGTCCGTCGTCAAGTCTGCGTCTATTATGGCTGCTTCGTCGGTTGGGTCCTATGTCCAAGCCAATGCGGGTTTAGGGATTATAAATTGATTCGGGGTGCTGTTATGTGGTGCAGTGAACTTATATGTTTAGGATGTACTGTTTCAGCGGGCATTTGTGAGCTTCGAAGAGTAGTTGGCACTTGTTTGCATTTCAAGCGCTGGGCGTCAGCCTGGTGGATCCGGATCATCACCCTTGAGAAACACATGAACGTTCGGCCTGACTTCGATCCGTCCGCGCTGAGCACAACTTGTTTCTTGGTGCCCCGCATACTCCCTACTGTTTAACGACTAGCTTGCGATCAGAGCTACAGGTCTCTGATGACGTTTGTATTAACTCGAGCAGCGGTTCTACCCCGCTTAACAGCGAACTCTCGACGAACATTCTCCTCTGCTCGTCCTCTGTCCAAAGAGTTTAAGAATATTCTAGTCTCTCGACCTCATCCAAACGTTACTCTCCTGACTCTTAATCGTCCCAGGGCGTTGAACGCCCTTAGCACTCCCTTGTTCGAGGAATTCAACGAAGTTCTCGATGTCATTGAAAAGGATGAGGAAGTTGGCGCATTGGTTATAACTGGGAGCGAGAAAGCGTTTGCAGGTATATAAAAAAAGCAGGTTGATGGGCAACTCTGTTTAACGTTTCGTTTTCGTTAGCTGGTGCGGATATTAAAGAGATGAAAGCCAAGCAATGTATGTCGTATCTTACCTTTACCTCGCCTACCTGGATAATTGAACAACTATACAGTCACGGATGTATACAAGAACAACTTTCTCGGCGACTGGACTAAAATTACGACTTTCCGAAAGCCGACGATCGCGGCAGTAAGCGGGTTTGCCGTAAGTGATCTTGCTACTGCACGGAATTACCGGCACTGAAGCTAGGTTAGCTCGGCGGTGGATGTGAGCTTGCGATGATGTGTGATATCATTCTGGCGTCACCTACCGCGCAGTTTGGCCAACCCGAAATCAAACTTGGCGTCATTCCGGGTGCGGGTGGTACTCAACGATTAACACATGCCATTGGAAAGTCGCGCGCCATGGAGCTCGTACTTACGGGGCGCATAATTGACGCACAGGAAGCCGAGAAATGGGGACTTGTGTCAAGGGTCGTGGAAGGTGACGTTGTTAAAGAGGCTATCGAGATGGCCAGTACCATCGCAGGAATGGGCAGGGTGGCTGTTCAAGCCGGGAAAGAGAGCGTGAATGCGGGTATGTTTGCTCATCCTTGGCTGGATGTATCTGCTTATATCGCACTGTTGTCCAGCCTACGAACTTTCTTTGAGGGATGGGCTTCACTTTGAGCGTAGGCTCTTCCAGAGTCTCTTCGCGACTCACGACCAAAAAGAGGGTACGTTGGACTCTGTTCATCTCGCTGAAAAAGAGGCGTTTGGCGTTCGTCGGGCCTATGAAGGCGGATCTTGGGCCCGCTCAATCCATTCTCGTGGGGTGTCACGGCTATGGCAGCGTAGCCAATTTCTTTCAGCCGAGGTCCACCTTACCACAACAACCCCCCTTATTGACCTGAGAGCGATTTGGTTTCATCACCATGTTAATTTACCTCTCTTTACACAGGGATGTCCGCTTTTACCGAAAAGCGCGAGCCCAAGTGGTCCCACTCGTGAAATATATGTGGCTTGTACCTCGTGTGGAACCTGTACTACTGTACAGATCAATGCAACCAATTCCGACTCCGGCTGATCATGCTATGACCCATCCCCATCACGATCACGTGATAGGCCCGAGCGCGTCCGATTATTGACAGGGCATCCGTATTTGAAAAAGCGAACACAACACCTTCCCCTTGCCTTCCCCACCCCCGCCGCTCCGTTCGTCATCTCGGCTGGTTCGCGCAGCACGATATCTATTTCTTGAACAACAACACAGTACACATACATCTCATCGAAACGAACAAACTATGTCGACCAACCTGGGCAAGAGATCACGCTCACATGTTGATTGCACTTCTCCGACACTTGCGGCCAAAACCCCCGTCGCGTCAGTTTTGTCGCTCGCTCGTAAACGCCCTCGTACATCTGCCCGCCTTATTGAAGGCAAGGAAAACAGTCTCTGGTCTGCTCTAGAGGAAGCAGGGAATGAAGCAGGCGGAAATCCCGTCCAAAAATCTGGTACGTTGATCCCTCATGCTGTTGCTGATAAGTTATTTATTCCTTGACGGCGCCAGCAAAACGACCTGTTGGATTTCTATCGCCGCCTCCTAAACCAACCCCTACCTATGCTCCGCTGCCCTCTCTCGTTTCGCGGCTGCAGCTTACACCACCCGCAACGCCACCCACAACTCTTAGTCTCCATGCTCGCGCTCGCGCTCTCCTCCGCCCTGGCCCAGGAGAAGTCATCGGAAGGGAGAGAGAACGAGCGGTCTTGGTTGATTTCCTGTCGTCGTTTGCTAGCGGATCTTCTAGTCAGTCTGGCGGTGTCCACCAGTACTCTGCTGCTTACATCTCTGGTGCTCCTGGTACCGGCAAGACAGCGCTCGTTAGTGATATCTTACGAGGAATTACAACCGATGACATGCGGGGAATCTACGTCAACTGCACGGGCCTGAAACAAGAGGGCTCTGTTTGGGCTCGAGTGCTTGAAGAAGGCGGGTTTGAACCCCCCAAGGGGAAGGCTAGCAGTGGTTCGGAGCAGAAGAGGTTCGAAGCTGTCCTGAGAACGGGCAACGTAAAATGGTAAGTACCTTGGGTTATACTTTAAATTAGTGCTAATTCTCTTGGTAGCGTTGTCGTTCTTGATGAGCTCGATTTCATACTCCAGACCCCTTCTGCGCTCACTTCTATATTCGCTGTTGCGGACTCGGCGCCCTCGGCTCTACGGATTATCGGCATTTCTAACACACTCACGCTCGGTGCATCTGAACCTCGGCCGACAAAAGCAAAGCCCGCCGATTTTCTTACGCTCGACATGCCAGCATATACCGCCGAGGATATCACCAAGATTGTACAATGTCGTTTAGCTCCCTTAAGCAAGCTCGATCCTTTAGCCCCCGCAGTCACGCCTACGCTGTCAACTGGTGCATCCCTCGTCATCGCGCCCACCGCCCTCACGTTCCTTGCCAGGAAAGTCGCAGCACAAACAGGCGATTTACGCGCAGCACTCGACGCTGTTCGACGAACTATCGAACTTGCCGAACGAGAAGTCAACCCGTTTGCGCCTACTACTCCTTCTAAAGCAGCTGGTCCCACCATCGGTCCTACAAACAACGCTGGAATCGCGACTATGAAACATGTACTCGATGCATTGCGAGGACGCGATGGACTTGCGGGTGGTCAGGCAGTTGGCAATGCCCGTGGATTAGGCATGCAAGCTCGCCTCGTACTTGTCTCTATTCTGGTCGCTCGACGTCGCGCTGCTGCTGGTCTAGTTCTCCTTCCAATGAAGTCAGTAAACGGCCTGACTCGGACTCCCAAGAAAGTTCCCCGCACCCCAAGCAAGACTGCACGTGCCACTCTACAAGGGTCGCCCACCAAGCGTAGTCGAGTAGGCGAATCCGAAATGTATGAGGCCTCCATACTCCATGCGGCATACTCGGCCATTCTTACGTCAGATGGTGCTTTCGCACCCGTCTCGAGGAGCGAATTCCAAGACTTGCTTGGTGTTCTGGAGACTGGCGGACTCATCACTGTCATCGGGACTACGGCAGGGACAACTCCTAGCCGCGGCACCCCTAGTCGGAGAAAGAACCTCGTGGGCGGAGAGCCGCTAGTTGGCTTGGCTGAAGGTATACGGGAGGAGGACGTCCTGCGCGGGCTCGGTAGTGCCGGCTCTGGAGGGACCGCAGGTGTCAAGGAGGAGGAGGCCATGGCGCTTTGGGACCGAGAGCTAAAACGATCTAAGCGAGACGTAGAACGCGTCAAGCGTGCGGTAGAGCGGGAGCGGGAGGCCGCAGCGGTTGACGGGTTTGCTGACGCCTGTGCAAATGACTGAAACTACCTTGAACATTATTTCCTCGTTTTGTTTAGTATCCCGTTTTGTATTGCAAACATAATGTTACTATTGGATATTATCACTGATTTCGGGGTTGTCTCGCAAGCGGCACTTTTTCTTGCGAGTGCATTCTATCCTGGGCACCTTGCTTACTTGACCAGATGCATGCATCCTTATTATTGTAACTAAGTAAGCGCACGGTTACTGATAAAAGGTCACTCAGAAACAATGGTTTACTGATCCACGCAAAACGCAACAACATTCGAGTGGCGTGAAGTTGTGGCTGATGTGGATTGTTTGTGATTAGGTAAGTGTGGAGCGCTTCTTTCCGCAACGGTTCATCACTCTCTTTCCTCCCACATCGACCGCGAACATGTCCAACTATCCACAAGCACCCCCGGGCTATCAACCAGCCCCTCAGAGCCCTCAAAAATATACTCAATATGGCGCTGCCAACTCGTCCGATCCTCTCCTTAGCGAGACCCGTGGCCAGTCATCAGGTGGCGTGCGAGCCTTTGGTGACGACAGCGATCTCCCAGATGATTTCAAGTGAGGCCTGGCCTCTTTTTATGTTGGGCCTGGCTAATTTGTATAACAGGTATGGAGTGACAGTCTCCGAGTCTGCGCCCGAGATCCAGCAGGCGTTTGTGCGCAAGGCAAGTGGGTCCGTCCGAGGCGTAATTTTTGCTTACACTGCTTACAGGTTTATTCCATTTTGTTCGCCCAACTTGTACGTATTAATTCCTTGAAAATCCCTGGTGTCTTACATTCGTTTTAGCTCGGTACCTGCTTCGTTGGTTGGTTTGCATCGAGTGAGCGCTCCGTGGCGTGGGTTCAAACCCAGTAAGTGACCCGAGTTCATCGGTTTACACGCATTAACACTCGTTTAGTCAATGGGCTATTTTCATCCCACTCTTTGGTTCCCTCATTAATCTCGGGCTCTTGTACTGGAAGCGCCACTCACACCCGACCAACTACTTGCTCCTCACGACCTTTACTCTCCTTGAGTCCTGGAGTCTTGGTCTTATTGTGTCATACTATGACAACGTCATCGTTCTCCAGGCTTTGTAAGTTGACGGCATTACGGTTGCGCCCAGCTGACCGACCGTTCCTAGGTTGATCACTGTTGGCGTGTTCCTTGGTTTGACCCTCTTTACTCTGCAGAGCAAGTACGACTTTTCGGGGATGGGCCCGTTCCTATTTGGTGGTCTGCTGGTGCTCAGTACGTATTTTCTGCTTTCCGCCTGTATTACCTCTGAGAATATTGCCAGTGATGACCGGGATTGTTGGTATCTTTATCCCCTTCGGCAAAACCATGGACCTGATCTACGCATGTGGAGGATGCCTCATCTTCAGCGGGTACATCGTATTCGACGTAAGTTTGTCCTTCATAAATTGATTAACATGCCTCTTACCTTCCAATAGACCTATATCATCACGAAGAAGCTTAGCCCAGACGAGTTTATCATGGGTGCCGTCTCGCTGTACCTCGATTTTATCAACTTGTTCATCAGCATTCTGCGTCTTCTCAACAATATCGAGGAGCGGTAACCGACCCTTTGTCGGGAATGTAGTCGCACCCCTCAACTAGGTGGCGTGCCTGGCTTCCTGTAGTTTTTTGCCCCTTGTACTGCTCACAACCAATATAACCAAGTTAAAGACGACCAACATGATTCAGCGTATTAAATGACGGTTAATATCTCTCAGGCACCCAGAGTCAATAAGAGCCTCGAATACCAGACGAGGAGCGGCGGGTGATCCATGTGGGCATCAGAGTCTTCCTGTCTTACAACTCGACCTCGAGAGGATTCTCGCAATCGGCATAGTCAAACTGGAGCTTTTTCGGTGAGAGCCACAGTGGGGTGCGAGCCGCTGGATACTATGGTCAGTACCTATCAATCGCTAGCAACTACCCGACTTACCTAGAACCCACAACCTTTTGCCAACGTCTGTTGAAATGTCAGCCAAGTGATCAACGAGGCCTTACAAGGCGTACCATTGCCAGCACCCACGACTTCAGGGAGGCCCTTGACCGAGACATGGACTTCCACGCCGCCATCCCTTCCTCATCCGCATGGTGGAGATTCTTTCCAAACTTGAGCGCCGCATGCGGCTAAATCGGAGGCTCGCTTACTCTTCCGTCAACCCGAGCTCAGGCTTGACCTCGGCGTGAATATCCACATCCCGAGCAGCGCCCTTGATCTCGTCCTTGGCCTTGCCATCCCTAAAAGGTCTTGAGCAATAAATTGCGCATCTCATGGCTGAAAACTCACTTGGGCGGTTTCGCGGAAGCGTTGGCTTCAACGTTGACTCCCGAATGGTCGTTAGGGACATTAGCTCGGACTTCAACCTTGACCTCGTCCTTGACCTCAACCTTGACGCCTACGCCAGTGCCCCAGTTGTCGGGTCTGGATATGGGGGCTGCTCGTGAAGCTGCTCACCATGTGTCTTGCCGTAGGTTTGCGTGCCATCAACGATACAGCCGCTATCGGGAGAGCTCTTACCCACATCCAAGGTGGCCCTGTAGAAATAGTTGGCAAACATTCAAAGAGCCATATCCAACAAACATACCTGACGGCGCTGTCTGCAAGCTTGTGCCCACTGGAAACGACGTTCTTGCTCAACAACCTGGTCAGTGCCGCCAAACACGATGTATGCGCGCTTACCAATGGGCTCTCAAATGCGAAGTCGCGAGCACGGGCTGCAGCAGAGACGACGACCATCAGGGCGACGAGGGTAGCTAACGAGGTGGGTGTGCACAGTGTAAAAGTAAAGGTGAAAAGTAAGAGTGAACGGCGAAAGTAGGTCTACAGTTCGTGAAAGATCATAAACGTGACAGGATCGTGGTGGATTAGGGGGCGCGGTTGGAGGAGAGGGTGTTATATCCTCGTTCCAGAGGACTGCGCGCGCCAATAGGGGCGGCGCCTAGTTGTAACCCCTGTTGGATAATAAGAGCGGTGCCGGGACCGGAGCCTTAATAACTCCCCTGAGCTTCTGTCGAAACCCCCTGTTGAAGCTGAGTCCCTTTACCTGACGTCCACAACCGTTCAACACTGCAATGCGCAACCTGGGTGTGATTGGTGCTCTCGCCGTGGCCGGGCTGCTCTCCCATGGGGTGCTCGCTCTTCCTCTGGTAAGCCCCTTTAAGCATTGGACCAAGGCGCATCTAACTGCTAGCAGAGGGTGATCTATCCGTATCCCATATACCAGTCCGACGACGCTGTCGCCTTGGCTCTAACGATCCCGTCAAACATGGACAATCGCCAAGGGCGTCTGGAGATGATCTCCGCTGCTTTCTCCCGGGCGGTGGACGTCGGCTTTGTCACGGCGGTGTTGCGGCCCCATGAACATCTAGTTTCCTTCTTGAGGTATTATAACCCCAAGGAGCGGGAGTCCCTCTCCAATTCCATTTCGGTGAGCCATCTCCCAAATATGTTTGTTTTGCTCCTGAAAACGCTGAATACCATTCGGGCTATAGCTCGGACACCCAAAGCGTGCTCTTCCGATCGATCGCGAGGCCGCCGATGACAAGGCACCCCCGATATACACGGACGTTGTGTTGCCTCGAGAAGAGTCGGGTGGTCCGGGGGCGTTTCACTCACACGACTACCGGAGGTCCGAGGACGGTGTCGTACGTTCTAGCCCCTTTCAACGATGTGATCTAACCTTTGATGCGCAGGGAGGGGATAAGGGCTCTTTCCCCATCCACGACTACAAGCGCAGCACCGAAGCTACCCGCTCATCGACTCATTCGACTTCAGGCGAGCATTTAAAGGCCCGGGAGTCCAACGATTACCCGCCTCGGCAGCCACCCGTGCATAATCCCCAGTAGCTGCTTATGCACCATACCCATGGGCTTTGCCGAGTTGCACTCGTCATTTATCCATTATTTGTACCTGTAGCTTGCAATAATCAGTTTCATCTACCGTAAAAGAAACTCGCTCCCCAAATAAGTTGACCCTTCTTTGGAGAAGACCTTCGTTGCAGATCATTGTTGATTTACAGAATCGGTGAGATTGCTTGCGTCGGACCAAAGGTTATCTGGTGTGGGCCATAAATATTTGGCGTACCCAGTGTCTACCGTCGTACTTAATCTGATAGCGGCGCATCTGGGTGTCAACTAGTCGTGTAGGCGGCGCGAGCCGAAAATGGGGGTGGCGCGATGGAATTCCTTTGGGGTCACTATCAGGTGGTGTTCTGAGCTTCTTCAAGTGAGTTCTCGCCAATCGTGAGATCTGTTCGCCCGAAACCAGTGTCGAAAAGGGAAGGCAAACAACCCTCTGCGAACATTTGCTTGTCTTGTGTGTATCATGTGTACATGAGCTTGGACGACCCCGCGCCCACCGTTACATGCGGCACTACATGATCCGCCTGGCGGAGAAGGCTACCTCAAGAAGACAATTGTATACGAATTTGGACAGATTGTATGCGGCGGAGCGCACCATGTTCGACCGAGTTCCAGCTTGTCCTTGTTTGCCCTGAACAATGTTCATAAGCCAGTGGAGGCGACAAGGCAGACCAGCCCGCACTTCCCCCCTGCGAGCAGTATGTTCTCTACTCTCCTCTATGCGTCCTCTTCGTTCGTATATGTCACATTATGCCCCTCAACTCTCATGCTCTTTGCCCTGCGTCGAGCGACGCACACCTCGAGCGCTGCAGTGTAAGTTGTTCGTTGCCCCGACCTGACATACGGTTGACCCCCCTTCAGACCACCCAAAGCAACCGACTTTCACGCAACACTGATGTTCGGCGCATTCATGACCTTCGCTGGCGTCTTTGGTCTCGTCGCCGAGTCGGCTGGCGCCTCCGACTCTCGATGGTGGTTCTCCGCCTCATACGCTATGCAAGCGCTCGGCATTTTAATAGGCGAGTCGCCCGCTTCCGTGTCGTCTCGCCAGAGCTTAATACCGATTGTTTTAGCCCAACTCGCGGTCGTTCAGCTGTTGACACCCGACTATCTGTTTGGGCTGCTCTCAATCGCCGCGCCACCCAACGGCGTGCCATCCTGGCGCATATATGCACTTGTTCTCGTCGCTATCGCCGGCAAGTCTCCCAGAACTCTCTGCCTGATTTAATTCTTATTTTTGGCTCATGTAGCATTTGTCGTATCTCTCCTATCCGTATTTATCGTCCCCCATACCCCATCGCTCGCGTCGTCCGTCCCGACTTTCGTTTCTATATGCCTTCCGCTTCCGTTCCTGCTCTCGTTGGCGCATATTGTCAAGTCCGCTCGCGTCGAGGAGCAACCGGAGCCTGTCGGGACCACTGTCTATACCAAGCGAGGCTCCAGGTGCACCGAGCTTGGGCCGACAGACTCTGACGACACGGCACCTTTGCCAGTAGTTCTCCGTTTCCCTCGTATTTGGGAGTTTACTTTCGCCCTCCAGTGCGTGGGAGCAGCGGCTACTCTCTGCGAGATCGCCGAGGCTGCCATCGGCGGCGTACCTGCGCTCAAGCTCCTCGCCGCCATGGCCAACGTCGTTTGGGGAGGTGGAGTCATGACGATCCATTTTGGTAGGGGTTCTCCGTATTTCCAGTGTCCTCGCCCTAGCTGATGAACACTCGCCAGTTATCATCTACGAGCCCACACACCAGTCGTCTCTCGACCCTGTCGTTGCCCACGGAGCACATGACCTCGAGCGGATTGTCGACCAGCCATCCGAGGATTTCATGACGTTGCGCGACCCATTCGCCTCGCCGACCCAAATTGGCCTCCCGCTCCCACCGTCGCCCACCGCTCCTCGCCGCACGCCCAGGCGCCGCGCATCAGAGCCTCTGCAGCTCACACGTTTCGGGTCTTTTTCTGGTCTTCACTCTGCCGCGGATGAGAAGCAGATGATGTCTGAGGTCGACCCCGACAAACAGCTTTTAGAGGCACTCGTTCGACATGCGTTATTTAGCACGGGACGTCCCGAGACAGGCTCCATCCTTGTCAGTTCCGAGTCCGCACCGGCCACGCCACCGAAGCAGCTCGCACAGAGCGTCGAGTTGAGGCAGCCCAGTGAGCGCCCAGACTCACCAGATTGCTTCAGCGGGGCGTCGACACCCACAATCCGGCAGAAGCGCAGCAAGGAGCTCAGAGCACCCAAGGCACCGGCGCCGGCGCCGGCATTCCCGTGGCATCCGTTCCGCCCGTCGACGCCGCCCCGCCCATCCCGCGCAGCTTGCCGGACACCCCCACCAAAGCTCGTGTTCCCGGGGCCGCCCTCTTCGATCCCCTTTCCGTCGCTGTCGCCTGCCGAGTCTGGATACTCTGCGCCGTTGACGTGGTCGAGCGCGCCATCCACATACTCGGCGCCCCCATCTCCAGGTGGCTCGGACTCGGGCTCTTCTTTTGTCTCGCCCCCGCCAACGCCAACGCCTGGTCCCTCGGGATCAAAGTCTAATTGCAAAGTGCGCTCGCTGGTTCCCGCGCGCCCTGCTCCGATTCTTGCTCCGGCTCCAGTCCGGCGCCGCGGGCCTGGACCTGCGTAAGTAGATTAATCGCTGGAGGGAAACCAAGACTGGTTATCTGGGCATTCTTATTTATCTCTCCGAATCTGGCCTGCATTACCTGTGATTTCGTCTCGGATTAGCCGCCATATCCTGGATGATATGCCGTGCGCACCTATGAATGATTTTCGTTCTCGATTCTGCTCTGCTCTGCTTTCGTTCGTATGTTGTACCATCCTCTTATGCAGCCAATGTTCTCAACATCTGTAACGCGCCTGAATGTATCTACGTATCCAATGTGCATGCTAAATTAAATTTAAAAGGAGCTTGCGAGTGTGGGGGTGCATATATTCTGTGCATAGTCGCGCATTACTGTACAGCGTAAGCAGCCCGAAGGTGGGCAGACATGGGGTCCACAATGTTCCGCGCAGCAGAAATGAGGTTTCGTGATGCGAGATGCAAATTCCACATGGCTACAGTCTTGAGCCGTCGTTTCATATTGGCTTGCGTAACGTGGTATGCCACGGCGTCGTAGGTCTAAGGGGACAGTTAGCGCTATCGGATATATGCAAGTTGCTACTCGCCTTTTGAGCTACTATATCCGTCAAACCAGCTATTGGAAGATCGTTAGCGGGTGCATACTGAGTACTTCGACCTATAACTTACTCTCCCACATCTACAAAGCAAATCAATTTACACAACCCATATTTAGCCACAAATGACGTACCGTCCACGATCCATGAAAGTCATCCAGGTCCTTGATGACTCGGCATCGAATGGGGATCAACGTGCGGTTGGCACTTCACCCAACCATTAGTGTCGTGCATTATACATTCAGGCGCATGTACCCACTTGATAAACGATACAATCGGCCTCACCAGCGCATGATTCACATACGAAAGCTCGTACGTAAACAAAGGCATAGCGGCCTTGAGATCGCGGAACCGAAGGTCAATATCGATCACCACCGCCGGAGTCTCGTGCTCTTCTTGTTCGTACTGATCATCATCTTCGGGGGCGCGTAGCGCCGGTTTCGCGAGTTCGCGTTGTCCAGGGATTCGGTCGGTCCACAGCGGAATACCGAATTCCACTCCTGCCCGACGTGCTTCTTTGATTTGTTCGGCCGCAGCGGCCGCAATCCCTTCGATGAGGACGCCGATGTCGAATGCGTTTGGGTTGTGCGGGAACTTTATGTCGAGGACGGCGTCGACCTTTCCGGACACGATCCACGAAACGAGGCCTTCGTTGCCTGTCGCGGCTTGGAGATGGTCAATGTTTACACCATCGATTCGGAAGCGAGACTGCAGAATATATTAGACCATTTAACGGGTAGGAACTCCTAGTTACCATGCGAGTCCATCGAGTGTCATGGAGGTCCTGTTCCATAGTACGGCCAATGCTCTGCGGCGTGTGCAGGCTGAACAAACAATTGTCATACTGCCCAACGACTGCAATAAAGTGTGAAATATCAACCCTCCCTAAAGTTAACGCAACTCACTGTGGTCAGCAGACATTAGGTCGTAGAAGAGCCACTGCTTGCGGAAGAGCCCGAAATTGGCGCGGAATATCGATGCAGTATACGGCCTAAAGTGGCCTGGTTGATACAACGTAACCAATAGATCTTCGACTTCCAATGACTCGAGTTCGAAGTCACCTTGCTGTGGGGGATGGCGAAACTTGGTGGGGTCGGAGTGAAGCTCGGGATCCCAGTACACAGAGCGACGATCTACCCAACCCGATTGTTAGGCTGACCAGATGCGACCAAGGTTCTGGACATACCCACAACCCCTCTTACGCCCTTCACCACAGCACCCTTGATGAGCCCTTTACCATCGAGCCAACGTGCAAAGCTGAGAGTAACATCCACGGAGTCAATGTCAAGATCGAACATGGTCCACCCATCACCAGCATCTTCAGGCGTCTCGTCATTGGTGTCCTCGTGGACACTTCCAGCCGCTACGCCGTGTATCTCCTCATCATGGTCATGGTATGCGATGTCATGATGGTGCCCGGCCAAAAGACGAGCTGCCGCCCGTTGACCAGCATCCCGATGCGGGCTTGACTGATTCTTCGAGTTGGGACGCCGAGAGACGTACACGTTTCGGAACGAGATGCGAGAGTCTTTCCATTTGGGGACGACGGCAGACTCGAAAACGACCCTGATACCAGTTTCTGAAGTCAAGTAGTCGCTGATTGACCTCGCGACGTATTCTGCATGGGGAGCTTCAATGATGCTATGACCGGGACCCGTAGATTCTGCATACCCTGCATACTCAAGCTATTGAGCACTGCGAACACAACAGAGAAGAATGTAGTCCTGAGAATCAAAATTAAAATAGCGCTCAACTGGATGCAAACGATCCACTCACGTCCCAACCAATATCCACAGAGTCTGCCCAACCAATATCCAGCTCAAGAACGCCGAGATATCGTCTGCATTGAATCTACGAAACGACTTGATGGCGAACCACTTGAAGCGAATGCGCATACGCTGCCACATGCTCGTCGCAGCCTGGAGGAAGTCATGTTTTGTTGGCTGCTTGATGTGGGGCAATGAAAGAGCGAGTTGCCTGAAAAGCGCCGAGTAGTTTTGTAGTTGGGGGTTTGTCGAATCGGCAAGGGTATGATCAGAGGGCACTTTTGAATTGTTCGTTTGTGGCTCGTTCTGAGTCTTTGTGGAGTCTTGCTTGGACGATGGGGATGTACCTGGCGGGAGAGATGAAGAAGGCGTGGGTGATGAATTTGTAGGCGATGGGTTCTTCGAAGGTGTGGGGTTGGGCGGATCGTCGTGTGCAGAATAAAGCACAGTGTGTTGGGTAAAGTAGCGGTTACGAGGCGTGTTAAAAGTTGGCTTGTGCCATGCTTGTTTCGATACCATATTGTTCCAGACTAGGTGCGGCTGAAAGCCGGTTTTGGCCGGAACAACCCCTGCGTCTCGAGCAACTCGGTTGAAGAAGTTACGGATTGTAGTGTAACGAACGACATCTGCTGCCCTGTGCAGATGCATAAGTAGGATCAATTCGTGCATCCTTTTACAGCAAAACACTTACCTCGAGGATCCCTGCCTGGCCAAACCTAGGACAGGACTACGAGACACAACTCGATTCATAGCCTAACTACGACATAGGGGAGGTAAATGCTGACCGAGTTAGCGTGCGGTACATCAACCTCACCTAGATAGTTTATAAGGATGCCCGCTCGCCACTGCCTACAGCCTGGTGGAGGCTGAGGGTGGACAGGAAGAAGCTCGGCGTGATGGTTGAGGAACAATTTATTAGCTAACATCAATTGATATCAGTGTACCAAATTACCACCACATGCCTCCTCCAATCACAGATATTTTGCATAGGACATTTGTTGCTGGGCTCGCGGGTCTCTCGGTGTACGGCCTTTATCTTGGAGGCTCTGTACACCGGGAAATTTTGAGGCGAGGAGAAGGTATGGTTTAAAGTTATTCTCAATGCTTGATTATCTGAGTTTGCCCTTGGAATAGAGGTCTGTTGATAACTCACGAATTGAAACCACTAAACTGAAGTGTCCTATACCCACAGGCTCTGCGCGAGCATGAGGTGAAACAAGGAGTAAGTGCGTGGCCGAGTATATTGATCTACTAGGGATGACCCGCCGTCCTTAGATGACAGACGAACAACTAGAGCAAAGAGAAATAGCTCTAGCCGAAGCCGCACAGCGCGCAGGCCCTACTCATACGACCCAGCCGCCTTCCGGCTCGGTGGGTCGCCTTTCTTTAACACATGGCAGACAAATACTAATACATGGTTCTATGTAACCCTTGGCTTGTACAGGCATAAATAAATAAATAAACCACTATTGCGGGCGATCCTCATTCTCGCCGTACCCTAGACAGCGAGACACCTCTGTAAAATGTGTATTTATTGCGTGAGCCTGTGATCACGTGGACAACGTTATTTATCGTGGATCACTCTACTCCCGATTGTTCGACGTCAATAAATTAACGGCCAGAACAACGTCATCTACCAGACCGCCACAACCACATCCCCCCCCAGCACCACCTTCGAACATGGACTCGTTAATGAAGTTTGGTTATAAACTTATTGACAAAGTATATTCGTCGCTAATATGGCAGGCCACTTGCTGAAGATTTCATTTCGTACAGGGTGCCATACCGGACTTTATACTTAGGCGAGTTGTTCGCGCACTGTCTGAGCAGCGGCTGCGAGAAATCAACCACGGTTCGCTTGAAGCTAACCACGAAACCAAGGTATAGTCCTCAAGCTCCCAAACCTGTCATCGGACATTAACCTGCGTCTACTCGCAGATGCGCTGGATTGAGAAAGTCCGGGCTCGTACCGTCATTGCCGATGAGACCAAGAAAGCCAACGAACAACATTATGAGGTACGTTCTTCCTGGAGTTATAGAGCAGTCACAACAGCTTGGCTGAAACAGTACACCCCTGTAGGTTTCGACTGCGTTTATCAAGTTGTGTGTCGGCCCGCGGATGAAATACTCTTCGTGTCTATACCCTACTGGCAAGGAGACGATCGCTCAGGCCGAGGAACTTATGCTCGAGAGCTATTGCGAAAAAGCGAAACTCTGCGACGGCATTAATATTCTTGATCTCGGTTGTGGTATGTGCCAAGCTCGAGCTCTCTAGCCCAGAACACTAAACTGTATTCAGGATGGGGTAGTTTGTCACTCTTCCTTGCAGAGGTAAGAATTTTTACCATGCGATCCCAGTTCAACTATATTCCAACCAACTCTTGTAGAAATACCCCAACGCGCAAATCACTGGTCTATCGAATTCCTCAACCCAGAAGACTCACATCGACTCGGTGGCCAAAGAGAAGGGGCTCAAGAACCTCACAGTCAGTTCATTTTCCTAGGGATACTTGCGACTTGCTGGATGAAACTACCCTGCTTCAGATAATTACAGGCGATGTTAATGTGCACGATTTTGAAGGAAGTATGCGCTTTGATCGTATCCTGTCAATTGAGGTGGGTGGATAAATGCTCTCATGTGGTACCTTTCACTGATCCGCAGCCTCAGATGTTCGAGCATATGAAAAACTATGAAGTTCTGATGAAAAAGGTCTCGACCTGGCTGAAGCCAAATGCAAAGGCAATCGGCGGAGAAGCGTTGGTATTTGTAGGTGGAATCTCTTTCGGAAGTTTCTAAATTTACTCATTCGCCGCTGACAGATCCATATGTTCCTTCACAAGACTATCCCGTACGATTTTGAGGAAGGAGATGGGTGGATGGCCCAGAGTTTCTTCTCCGGTAAGAATTAATATAATGTCTCGAGCCATAACTTAAGCTTCGACTTGCGCTTGCACGTTAGGCGGAACAATGTCATCGCTCGACCTGCTTACCTACTTCCAGACAGATTTAAGGCTCCAAAGGACATGGTATATCAACGGTCGGCATGTACGCACGCACTCCTTTCGTCCAAGTCCGAAATGACATGCTGATGGATCCCAACTACCCAGTATGCCCAAACATCCGAACACTGGGTCCAGCTTCAAGATGCCAACCACACGGCATGTATCGCCGAGCTCGAGCGCGACGCCCGTGAGAAGGGGTTTGACCCGATTGAAGGACGCAAGGCTTACTACCGGTTCCGGACGTTCTTCCTCGCCGTTGCTGTCTTCTTTGCTATGCATAACGGAGAAGAATGGGGCGTAGGGCACTACCTGTTTGCGGGACGAAAGTAAATCCATTTTATTCGACCTACAAACGTCACACCGTCTGCTGTCGTGTAGAAGTTTCGTTCTGAAATGTAAAGATTATTGCTTCAGGTTCGTACCAGTGTCCTGGGACGGCTTACATGCGCGGTCAGAGCTTGCACACGACCAGCGCGCTGAGCGCCAGGTTTTCAGCTAAAGACTGCAGGTGACTGAATAAACCTCAGTTGCGTATTTGATTAGCGCCTCTCCCGATCACATCATGGGCTTGGCGCTCGGCGATAAAAGCCTAGGCTCAAGCGATGATCCTCCAAACCCCCACGATCCCTCGTTGTGAGCTAGCCTCATTCCACTCACAGATCTTTTCGGCCCTGCTACCCTGCGACAGCGCCTATTTGCCTGGAGCTACTTTTTTTTTTCGTCATCCTAAATCGATTTTATAAACAAACCCGTCGCTCGCTTGCGTTTTTCGTCCCCGACCCCAGCTACTGATCCTAATTGTCTATGCGGTTTGCACTCGTAGTGCCCGCCTTCTTCGTATTGACCCTTGGCGTGAGCGCTCGCCCCCCACCACATCGGCTAAACAAGCCAGGATCCCACGATTCTGAGCTGAACGACCCAGCAGCTCAAGGTGAGTTAGCTTTCAAGTCAAAACAAGCCTACATGCCTGATAGTACCCTTTCTAGCCGCCGTAGGCAACACTAAGGGTATGGGCCGCCAAGCCTTCAAAGGTGCCTACTAACAGTCCCTCCTCGCCATAGGCTGGGCGTGTACCGCTGGGGGAGTAGCGATCAACTGCGCTGAGGTCCAGTGACTCGTGGCCACCTCCTCGCAATCGATGTGTCACAGCAACTGCGGATCGCAGCACCTATTGTACCCCTACACCGCAAATAGATAATTTCACTAATACACGGGCTGTTCGCCGGAAGTCGCGTTGGGCTGTGCCCTTGTCAGGTGCCTGCACCTAGCATCAGGTATGTCTGTTATGTCTATTCCTCGGGTGGAGCCCCGCCGCGCGGCCCTCCTCGCCCCCTTCCTCGCGAACCTCTTCGCCCCCCTCGCCCCCCGCGACCTCTCCCACGACCTCTCCCTTCTCCGCCATCCCCTTCCGGATAAAATCGCTTCCAACTCGGGTCTTCAACAATCGGAGTGCGCGGGTACGTCCCTACCGCCTCACTCGCTTCAGACCCGGCCCACACCCGCCAAGGAACATGACGCTGAAACCCGCTAAGCTCCAGACCCGCCACTTCGGGCACCCAGTGCACAACATACTCGCCCTCTGGATCGTAGTCCTTGGCTTGCTTGATCACGTTGAACTTGCGGTTCTCGCGTGGGTCGTTGCCGACACCCGCCACGTAACTATGAAGGTTACACGAAACGCGGTTTCAGTGGCTAGGTTATGTGAGTAGAGAAGAAACGACGTACGCCCAGTTGCCATAGTTGGAAGAAGGATCGTAGTCCAGCAAGAACGATTCGAAGAACTCTGCGGCGGCACGTCAGTCTGTTGGCCGATGACAGGCACATTTTGAGTAAGACTCGCCTGCACCTATTCTCCAATCGAAATACAAATCCTTGGTCAAGTACGATGCCACGTTTTGTCTTCCTCGGTTGGACATGTATCTGCGCATCGGGATTAGCAGCAATGTCCGACAACAGCGATCCAACTTGCCCAGTCAAGGTAAGCTCGCGCATACATGCGTCGATAAATGGCACACCAGTGTGGCCTTCAAACCAGGCTTGTAGTTTGTCATTGCGGTCGTCCCACGGTGTCCACCGACTCCCCGCTTGAGCGTCGCTGGGAGCAGCACTGCCCAAGAGCCCTTGCAGCTTGAATATATCGTTGCCATACTTTGAGTTCACGAAGAACATGTAGTCTCGCCACAGTAGCTCGAACCTAATCATTGGCACCAATCAGCTTCAGTCAGGCCAAGAAACTAGGACACTCACTTGATCCAATATATGTTTTTCCTTGCAGCATCATCCAGCTTGCCACCCTGCCGCAGCTGGTCTTCTAGCTGGTCGCACCGTGCCGCAACCTGCCGTGCGCTCAAACACCCAAACGTCAGATACGGACTAAACTTGGTCGAGCAGTCGACCCCAAGCATCTCGTTCCGCGTGTCCTTGTACGTGATGGCAGGAGGCTTTGCGCCTGACATGTAGTATTCCAAGCGTTCGCGGGCGGCAGTCTCGCCTCCTTTGAGTGGGAACGCTGACCCCTTGTACTCGTAGAAAACCGAAGACGGGTCCGAGTCACCCGGCACTGGGCGGTCTACGAGTGGTTTAAGCAGCTGCTCAATAAGCTGTCCTTCGTCCACGTCAGGGGGCAGAGCAAATGGGGCGTCATTGTCGCTCCAGTCAATATTGGGAAATTCTGGCCACCTGATCTTGGACGGGTCGTCCAGCACTGGCCGAACCATTTTATCACCTAGGTCTTCAACACGCTTGCGAAACGCGGCAAATATGTCTGGGAGCTGGCCGGGTATTTTAAACGGCAGGTCAGACTCGTGTACCAGTGTGCGTGCGCCGATATCCAGGTGAAGCATGGCCTTGGTGTCTTTGAGAGCACGGGCGAGACGACGTTCGACGGTTTGCTCCTCGGATGCGACCTGCAAGAGCGTAGTACGTGAGCCAAGGTACGGTACGGAGGTAAGGGCACGTACCTCGCGTTGGAGCCATACGCCCTCGACTCTGTCACCCTTGCTCTCGAGGTGGCGAATCAAGGCCGGTACAATGTTCTCAGGACGACCAAAGTATACACCCAGGTCGGAGCCAAGTGCTCTGAGCCGTCTCTTGACATCAAACACCGACTGCGCCAAGAAGCTATGCATGGCCCGCCAACTCGTCAGCCAACCACACACAACCACACGCATACAACGTACCAAGCTCTATGCCGACCGGTGCGCCAAAACCCGCAGATGCGCGTCCGAGCTTCATGTGCTGACCCGTTGTAGCCTTTGACACCGCTTAGCTCGATCTGACGCTCGTCAAAGATAAAAAGCGGGAGGAGGTGTGTCGTGCCGGGTGCGTCGCGGGCGGCGTACAGGATGGGGTTGTCCGAGACGCGGAGGTCGTTCCTCAAGAGCACGACGGCGATTCGGCGAGCCATTACGAGGGCTGAAAAGTTGGACTACGATGCACGGGAGTTGTTTGCAGAAATGGAACGAGCTGGGGGTGAACTACCCCTAGACTAGTCCTTTTATGTGGTTGTGGATCAAGTGTCAATCCACTAACCACATTGTCTCATGCAAGAACAGCACTGGAATCGCCGAAAAAATGTCCAAGACAACACGCAAGCATGACGACTGGCCGGGGATCAACGTCCCTCCTTTCTGGTCCAAGATTGAATCCCGCACATCGGGTGGGGTCGAATCATGCGGCCTACTCCGCCCAACAAGCATCGAGAAACCGAAATGCTTGCGAGCTGGGTTTAAATTTGAGTTGTGTCGACGTCGTTTGCTCTCCGAAATAAACAGTGCCCACGGTTGCATATAGGGGCACCTACCCAGGAAAAACGGTGGTAAGTGATTGATGAGCGTGCGGGCTAGTTAACGTGGTTGACGACTTGCAAGTGGCCACAAAAATGGTCGCTGGGTCTATTATTAGAAGGCTTGGGCAATCCCCAGCTCTCGCCTGGGTCGTATGGAAGGTGTAGGGTCAGCTAGATGTAAGGGTGGCGCGTCAAATACATCACGTGGTTTTATACTTTTCTCTTGCGTCTTGTCAAGAAAAGTGAGTTGTGGGCAGGATATCCAGTGTTTGCTGGCGATAACACACCCACGAACCAAGCGAAACTCCGATGGCCCTAGTATGGCGAGTACGACCGAACGAGGGACCAAGTATAGCATCATGTGCGGGAGTGTTGCGGAACCCAGGGAAAGTTGGATCGAGGCGATGGGTTCTCGACAGTGTTCGATCCGATGACTGGAGCTCAGCGTTAAAGCGGAAGTATTGCCCATGGGCACGCGGCATCATGGCATCCAGTGTGCAGCAATCGTCTTTCCTATGGCGTGGTTTAAACGCTCACAATCAAAACAGAAAGAGCGGGACTGGGCACATGCAGTGTGTGACCTAGTGTGACCCGAGCCGAGGGTGGTAGCTGAGTGTATGCGCGCTCACATCCGAAATGCCGGAAGAAGCGCCGGGCTGCAAACCGCCAGCGGGTTTTGTTTGGTCACGTGGCGCACCGGTGGCAGAGTCACGAGTGCACCCGGTTGGGTTAGACGGAAAAGGAACAAGTGTAAAATGAGCTGCCGGGGATGGTTCACGCCGGCCAAGGCTGTGCCGACGGACCGATATGTGGCGACGCGCTGCCATCGTTACTGGTGTCGACGACGGCGCAGGCCAGGGCAGGTGTCGTCAGTGTGGTTCTTGGCCCAAGCAGCATCCGCTCTGATCAATCACGGTCCAAGCGGAGAGTTGCACCCTTTGTATTTCCACGAGCGTCCACGAGGTTGCCTCCAGCTCTCCACACCCACCGCCGTCAGTGCGGCCTCAAGTGCCCTGTCGCCCTGGACGCCGGAACGCGCGAGTCTGCTGCCTCTCGGCGCTAGAGCCAACCACCTCGACGACGCAGCGGCAGGCCACCACCGCCAAGATACCCCGCGGTGCGTTGGACAGCTGCCACATCACCCTATTCTGCTCCAATTGCGCCCGCACCTCCCGCCCCATCTGCCGTGTGCTGACTTGTCCCCAGCCTGCGCACGACCACGCGCCGAGCATGCCGCTGCCACCCAACTATCCCATCGCTCTTCACGGCGCTCCACTTACCCCGCCGCCTCCGACCGGCCCCCACAAACCTAGTCTCGCCGTACAGGCCCGCCTTGCCCCAGAGCTCATCGCCGCCATCGCCGATGCGCGCAAGAAGGGCCTCCCACTTCAGTTCGAGGCGTACGGGCCAGACGCAGTACGTCCGCATGTTCTTGGCTCTGACGATGGCTAACTCCGTGCTAGGGCTTCCACATTGATGGCAAGCACTTTCCGATCCACAGTGTCGTCGCCGAACGCACCCCGCACGAGGTCTACGCGTACACCGCGACACCTCAGTCCGAGCTCCAGGTGATTGGCAAGGTCGTTGGACGGTGCGGCGTCCAGCGCACCCTCACCGAGGGAGACCAGGAGAAGCTGCTCCAGTCGCGCTCCGCCGCGGAGAACGCCAGCACCCGCACCATTGGCCGGCTGGGTGTCCCCGACGCCCCCGTCAAGGGTGCCCCCGCTAAGCGCAAGCCGACAGTCAAGAAGAACGTCATTGATGCTAATACGGCCGCTGCCTTGCGCGCCTCTCCGGCTCCGGGCACCGCTGGCAACTCTCCACCTCCCACTGTTCGCTCTGCAACTCTTGACGGCCCACCAAACGCCTTCCAAACGCTCCTCATTCATCATCTGGCATACGCGCCAAGCACCCTCCAACGACTTGCGACTGCGGTCAAACGACAGCCCAAGGAGATTCGGGGATGTCTGGACTCGGTACGCTCTATTTCTGGTCGTCTCGCTTGCGCCCGCTGATCCATTACATTCAGATCGCAACCAACGACGATAGCCCCACCGGCCCGCGCCCAGACAGTCCCACCTGGACGCTTAAACCCTCATCCTACCAGTACCTCCGACTCGCCGCGCCCAATGGCTCCGCCTCTGGCGGGCCATGGCTCACCCTCACCCCCGAAGACACCAAACGCATGATTGCCGACGCAACTCGGGCGTTTGATCAACTCAAACTGCCGCCCGATGCGCAACCGCGTCTTGCGATCGCGGCTCAACAACCTGCGCCTCCACCCACCCCTGCACCCAGCGCCAAACCGCAGGAGAGTACAACCACGACGACCACCGCGCCACTCAAGCACCCACTTCCCGCGCGCCCCACAGCTACACCTGCGCCCAACGGGAGACTAGATGCCCCAAAGCCGTCGCGTGTGGCATCGCCTGCCGTGCCAGCTTCAGACGTTGGAGCATCGCCGCGAGAGATGCCTGCGGTGCCAACCCCGCGTGCGCCTGTGCGTCCGCCAGCGACCAAGGAGAAGCCCAAGGCAGCCGAAGGAGATGCCGAGCCTATTTCGACCAAAAAGAATGGAGGGTCCAAGTCCAAGTCGGGCGTGAACGGCAAGGAGAAAACCAAAGTCAAGTCCAAACCGATTATCACGGCCGACTCGGATGGAGAGGATTTTGTTGCAACCAAGCGCGATAGAGAACGAAAGCCCCCTCCACCCGCAGCCGCGCCTCCACCACGAACCCCCGCTGTTCCACCTACACTCCACTCCCGGGCACCGTCCGCGACTTCGTCTCGGAATGCTGGCGATCCGAGCACGAAGAAGGCCAAGCGAGATGCAGATATTGCGCTCGAGCTTGAGCGCGAGATCGACGTACATGACTCAGGGTTTGTCGATTCTTCCAGTCGGTCCACAACGGCAACTACAGCAGCGCCGACCAAGGCCACATCGGGTGAGGGGAAGAAGCGACGGAAGAACGAGGAGGCTCAGCAGCGGGTACGGCCAAAGGATGTGGACAGGGAACGGGTCAAGGAGGGCAAGAGCGGGAGTGTGCGGGATCCTGAACGCAAGGTCAAGACTGCGTCGCGGGAGGTGTCAGCAGATGTGAAGCGGAAACGGGAAGTGGATCAGGAGAGCGAAGCCCCATTCGATACACGCGGTGCGGAGAAGAAGAAAAAGCGCCGTACGGAGGCTGCTGCCGTCAGTGCGCTCCCTCCCAAACGAGAACAATTAGTCCGAGAGCGGGAGGCGGACACGAGCGCCGTCGAGAGCCGACCCAAGAAACCCCTTCCTGCTCGAGACCCGGGCCTGACGCCGCGCGTCAAGGAGAAGTCCCGCAAGCCCGCGCCAGGCAAGACGAACGGAGCATCTACCTCTGCGTCTACCTCGACCAGCGTCAAAACAAACGGCTCGAGTAAAAAGGAGCGCGCATCGGTCATGTATACCTCCTCAGAGGACGAAGGAACACCACCCGCCCCGGCCCAACGCCGCCCTCCTACTGCGTCTGCGTCTGCGTCTGCGCCCCCACCGACACGACCGCCCAAGCCGCCAGCTCCAAGCCCGCCAGAAGCAAGCACGCCACGCGACCGGGAACGAGACCGGCGAAAAGCAGCGCCCCCAGGTGGAGGCGGAATCATCCTTCCGCCCAAACGCCCACCGTTGCCTCCCAACGCGTCTGTAGAGGATGTGCGGGACCGGTATGCCGAAGTGTATGCGGACTACATGGGTCTCAACGCGCGGCTGTCGGCGGAGCGGGTCAAGGTGCAGCGGTTGCTGAAGGATATGGATGACGGGGACCACGACGCGATACTGGACGCGCCGACGGTGGAGAGCCTGACCAAGGCGTACCGGGACGCGCACGAAGAGCTCGTCGCGCTCAAGGTCCGTGTCGGGGCTGGGGCGTGACGGGATTTATTATTTTTGCTTCGTTTGCTGTTACTTTTTCTTGTTGGGGGCTGCAAGTGTTAATAGATGGATTGATAGGTCATGCTATTTGTTGGCTTTTCCCCCCTTTACGTTTTATTGTTGCGCTTTTCTTAGATATATTGCGCCTTGGCTTTCCCTTTGCTCATTGCATCTCCACTACTGGCTATCAGTGTGTACTGTATCATCACAATCTGGCGTTTCCCTCAATACATATCGTCTATCACAGTAAATGCCAAGCTATATGCAGCTATTTGTGAATTCAAACAAATTCTAACGCAATAATGGATACAAAAGTCCACAGGAGATCACGTCGTTCAGGATATATGGGGTATCGTCTCGCACGTAGGTAGTTCACTTGAGTGTGTCCATGGGATATTCCATCACCTCCGGATTGCGGTAGAGCCGGTTATCTTCGATATACTGAATTACCGAGTTGGGGAGCAAGTATCTTTAGATATATTGTCAGCGCCAAACACGGAACGGCAAAGCCCCGGGAACCCACTTGATGCTCATCCCGCGCCGGACAAACAATCTAGCAGCCATGAATTATCAGAGAGCCGAAATGGGCAAGCAGACTTCCCAACTTACCGAACCTTGGTCGACGAAATGTCGTTGTAGATGAGTTGCTTGACTACAATAACATTCTTCCTGTAGCTGTATTCTGAGATAAGCCAACGGGATCAACAGAGGTAGTGCGCACCGGTGGTGATACAAGATATCGTGCGATAACAGGAACGCCCATACATCCGACCCAGTTCGCTCGATGATCAGGCAGCCAAACCGACCCAAAATGACATGCAGCTAAAGCGAGTTGAGAAACGGTCCGAGATCGGATTGAAATGAACTTACGTCTTGCGGCGCCCAAACCCCAGGGGAACCGAATGACTCTATCAGATCTCCTCCAGCCAAGAGGACAATCTTGATTCTTCTCCGGCTCCCTACCGAAATGGAAGCCGTGAATAACACGTTCGCGAATGTCTGAAACTGAACCCACCATCTCGCATCGCGACGCCTCCTTGTTCTCCCCTATTCAACTCTTGGTCGAAATGCTCAAGCACGACGGCGGTGCGCGTATAGTCCGTTTGAGATGCTTCCCACGGATCGACCATGAGCCAGTTGGACGTTTGGTCTACTGCGAGCTCGCACATCCGGACGCGATGAACGGCGGGCGCCAAACCCGGTTTTTGGTACTTGTCGGATCTGGTCAAGTTTGAGACCGGGCAGTGTGGCCGGGTTGAGGTGACTTACACCGGGGAGTAGTACCCGCCAATGATCTCATACTTGCCCTTCTCGACGATGGCGTCTTTGGCCATTTCAAACATTCGCCTGCATTTGATCGGTATACGTTCGTCCGCAATTATTTGAAATGTAAACTTACAGGTGGAGATACGTTGGGGGCGAAAAAGACCCGCAGGCCACTAGTAATCATTGTTCGTTAGTGCCGTACGACGCAGTCAATCAGCTAGGCAAGATTAACCTATGACAAGTGGAATCTTTTCCTCATCTGCGCAGGTTAGGCGAAATGTCAGGTCAAGTGCAAGATTGGCTCACCAGCCATCCGCGTATTGAGACGGTGTCGAGGGAAGTGGTAGCTAGTCGCTTCCAGGAGCCTAATTGGCGTGCCCGAGCGGGGCGGGTCCCGCTCTGCGTCTGTCTCGTAGTCCCCATTTGGCAAGGAATTGTCAAATTCACGCTCTTCGGGTGAGCCGGGCACCGACGCTGCAAACGCGCTTGCAGGGCGCGAGAACTGCACACGGGCGCGCGAGAGGCCTTGTTCGACGGGTAAGGAAGCTTTGGGGGCCATCGGCGTCGGCGCGTGCAGCGCAGGACCGTTGGACGAAGCTTCCGAGGACCGTGAGGTGGGCCGCTCAGGAATGACGTTGAGCTCGAGTGGGGGAACCTCTCGGTGTTCGAGCGTGCGTTCGTTGGTGCCAATAAACGGCGGGCTGTCGTTGTGGAAGGACTGGACGGAGAGTGCCTGGAGGGGTTGCATCGTGGGAGACAGAGACCAGAGCTGGGTCAGACGAGTGAGTCAAGAAGCAAGAAGCAGGCGGTATGAGATTTGTGGGGTGCAGTAAAGAGGATCTCAGGCTTTTGAGCGGGCGCGGACAGCGTGAGGAAATTGGGTCTTAGTCTGTGATCGTGCTCTGGGGTGTAATTGAATGCCAAGGTCGCTGTCGATGTTGTCGGGGATGAGTTCGAGTCGGAATTGCTCCCATGCTTCTTATACGGCCCGATGACCGATCCTGTTAGATTAGATAAGATTAGATTGACTTGTGAACTTGGGTCATCGGGTAACGTTTGTGGCACTTCGAGTTTGGCCCATGTATCTAACGAGAAAGAGCGGTTCTAGAGCACCACACATACGCCCCACACAAAATGGCACCTAGCATAGCTCGAAAATAAACCCAAAATTCAAGTTTCGTATTTGGTAGTACAAGGACGCGGGTATAAAAAGATCGAGGTATGTCATCATTTCAGCGGTGAAGTCCGTTAAATCCGGATTCTTGTGAAATCTGTATGCGACAAGACTCCCTTTGCCTCGTACTTTAGGTACATACATAGTACAACTGTCAAGCAGACCTGTGAGAAGGTATAATCAGCAGACCTGTATCTCGGCGAGAACGCCCGAAGCTCACCCCGGCAACGGTAGTGCATACGATTGCAATCGGGTGTGGTTGGCGGCTCCAACTGTATACGACCACTCCGGCAACAAACGACAGAGCGCCCCTTTATGGGCTAATATTTCAGACTAGTGCTGTCAAGCGGGAACCTGGGACTTACAACAAAATCATGTAAAACGGCAAGCTCAAAGCCTTGGCAACAAACCAATTGCGCATCCGATACTTTTGGTCAATGTGTTGAGGGACTGGCGAACGAGTCTCCCCACGCGCATACGCCCACCGGTGTTCCAACCAGACAACCTCGTCGGCCGACAATAACCTGCCGAATTGGGTTGAGAAGGTTCAAGGTCATGCCCCAAGCAAAAAGACGTACTCGAACCAACGGGCTGCCAGCAACGAGGTCACAGCCCCAGATGCTGAAAACAGAATGCCTACGAGCAACAGGCCGCCGGCCGCTTGAAGTAATTTATTGTCTTTCGAGTCGATGATGGCCACGACGCTGTAAAACTGGGCTTCGACGCCTGCGACGAATGTAGATGCCAGACCGAGGGTACGGAAACCTAATAGAGTCGTATGAATAAGAATTTCCTAATGGTGCTGTTCAGTTTGCGAACCAACCTTTGGTCGTGATCTAAGTCGAAGATTAATCAAGATATTAGTGTTTGGGTAGGGACCAAGAGTGTCACGTAGCTCGCACCGTTTGCATATCCCGATCGACCTTAACGGGCTTTGCAGTATAATCTCTAGTCTGTGACACAGGGCAATCAACTGGGGTAGGTAGCCGATGCGGGGGAGTGTAGCTACGGACAGATCTTATGTCTCGCTCTTGACATGCCTCGATATCGTGCGTTGATGACTCCTTTTCGGTATCTGTAAGACAATGAGTGTAGGACGCCGCCACACGAGTGAGAGCTTGTAGCATACTGGTGACTTGCCAAGCCTGGTCGAGCATGGTTGAAAATGGGTGTGGGGGGGTGCGGTTCGGACGAGCTCAACCAGGCCTGTTTTATACCACACGACTTAATGGCGAGGTGAGGACCGTCACAGCATAACCGCAGGCAATATCCTCGAGGGGCGTGGCTGACAGCAGAAAGTTCTGAAATTCGAGCCGACCTGGGGGCGGTGGGAAAGTAGCACGCGTCAAGGGTCTGCCTGATGGAGCCGGGCCACGTCGAGCTGACACGCATTTTTGCATCTATCCACTACTTCTTGGTCTGCGTTCTCAGACAATTTTTCTACGGTCTACTCGGTCATCGGCACCTCGCTCACGGACACCACCATGGCAGAATCGGCAGCCCAGGCTCTTCAGCGTCGCCACGGCGAGCTCGAAGGCGCACCGGACCCCTTCCCTCCGATGCCTTCCCAGAACGGAGCTAGTGCGCGCCGCCAGCAGCGCAACCAGCCGCTCGACACGGATTCAGAAGCTGCCTTTCCCTCGCTCACCCCGTCTGCGGCCCCCAAGGCCGCCGCTGCGTCCGCTTGGACGGCTGCTCCGCGCATCCAGCAGTCGGCAGCACGCGTCGCACCGCTGCTCTCGGACTCGTTCGTGATCGAGAACATCGACCTTTCGACGGCAGGCAAAGACGGCAAACCCGGCACGCTCTCCGATGTCATCAGGCGCGTCCAGGCCCAGCTCAAAGACGTCAAGTTGGAGGCTAGCACCCAGCGCAAAGACGGCCGCTCCAAGACCTCGTTCGTCATCAAGGCCGAGGCTTACGACAACCTCGAGCTGGCCAAACGCAAGCTTACTGCTGCTCTGAGCCCCACCGTCACGCGTGTTATCCAGGCCCCGGTCTCTGCTATTGGTGCAATTGTCGGCACTAAAGGTAAGCCTGACGGTTTTTGCCCACGGTAAATGCTCATTTATGCCACAACAGGTGCAAACCTCATCCAGCTCCGCGCCAAGTACGAAGTCCGCGTCGATATTCCCCGCAAGGATGCCAACCTCGCCGCTCCTGCTGGAGCCTCGGGTGCCGCCTCACCCTTGCCCGGAAGCGACGATGACGAAGAGGAACCTACTCAGCCCGTTAGCGTCACCGGCCCCCTCACCTCCGTTACAGATGCCATCGCCGAGCTCAACGCGACCATCGCTGCCAAGGCTTCCAAGGTCACCCAGCGTGTCCGCGACATCCCGTCCCAGGTCTACCCCTTCATCGTCGGTCGCCGCCCCGAGTACGAGGCTTTGACCGAAGCAGAGGGCTCATTTGTCACACTCACGTTCACTGCTTCTACGCGCGAGCTCTCTGTCAACGGTGACCGCCCGGGTGTCGTCAAGGTCATCGAAACCGTCAAGGCCAACGTTGCTGAACTGGAGGAATCCTTGAACAACCTCGTCATGACCTACAACAAACCCCAGCACCGGTTGTTGGTTGGCGATTTTGCCGACGAACTCATAGCATCGACCAAGTGCGCTATTACCCTTCCAACTGATCCTGATTCCAAGGAGGTCACGATTTGGGGTTTGCAGGAGGACCTACCCCAGGGTCTCCAGGCTGTCATGAAGGTTGGTTGCCTTGGATTTTATTCTCACCGACTTGAAACTCATACGGCAGGTTTATAGCAAGCAACCTCGAAGCACACCGAGTCTGTGTCTATTCCGGCCCCCTCTGCTCCGATCCACGATTACCTCCTTCGCACCAACTACTTCGGCAAGACCATGGCTCCCGCTCACCCGGGCGTTCAGGCTCACGCCACACCTCGCGGCAAAGGTCACGCTGTAGACTTTATCGGTGATAAACCGACTGTTACTGCTGCTGTTAAAGACTTGAAGAAGGTCTTCAGCGATCTTGAAGGCTGTACGCGTGAGGTCGAGATCGACTGGCTCGTTCACAAGTTCTTGGTCGGTAAATCTGGCAAGAAGTGGGTCCCCAATCCCCCGTATCACGGCTCCTAGACCTAACCCGATATCCAGGATCAAGCAGTTCCAGGATGTACATCACACTCAGGTCTTCTTCCCCGCCGAGTCCGAGGAAAAGTCGTCTGCGCTTCTCGTCTATGACCTCGCTCAAGGTGCTTCCAAGGCTGAAAAGAAAAAGCACCTCGACGAAGTGGAGGGTGGTCTTCGCAAGCTTGCGGCCGACTGCGCGGATGTTCGGTCGGAGGAGATCACGGTCGACAAGAAGTGGCATTCGGCTATAATCGGCAAGGGCGGCTCGAATTTGAATGCGTGAGTGCGATATCCGCCCTACTGTTGAAAACATTTCAAATCTTTTAACGATAACAGGATCATTGGCGAAGAAAAGGTTCTGTCCATCAAAGTTGGTTCGCTTGCTAAAACGAGTGGGGATCACACGTTGAGCGAGGACGCGATTCTCGTCCGGGGCCCCAGCAGCGATGTCACACGTGCGATCGAGGCAATCCGGCAGCTGGTTGAGAAGGCTAAGAATGACGAGATTGACAGTGGCTTTGTGAGTGATTCGTTTTGGACCGGAGCCAAGAAAATTCTCTAAGCACACCCGTAGATCACCGAGTTCAGTATCCCCCAGGAGTATGTCAAGCATATTGTTGGCTCTGGCGGGTCGGGCGTCAATAAGCTTCGGGAGGAGCTTGATGTCAAGTTGAACTTTAACGATGGGGAGGAGAAGGAGGTGAAGAGGGGTAAAAAGGCATCGGCTACCAGGTCCCACGTCAAGGTAGGGGATATTGTCCCACACTTGCTGAGGTAATTCTTATGGGTACCTGCGCAGATAACTGGGCGAAAAGGAAATGTCGAGGAAGCCAAGAAACGTATATTGGATCTGGTCGAAAAACTCGTAAGTGGCTGCTGATATATCCGAGTTTGGTCATTCATTGTATTTCCCGTTTTAGGAGGACGAGACGACTGAAATCATCAAGGTTCCTCACGACTACCACTCCGGGCTCATTGGTAGCGCCGGCAAGTACGTCATCCGCCTGGAGGAAAAGTACGTGGTCAAGATAAACTTTGGTGATGCCGACGAGTCGCGTTCTGGAAGAGGCCGCGAGGGTGTCAGTCTCAAGGCGGATGAGATTATGATCAAAGGGGGCAAGAAGGGTGTGTCCCAAGCCAAGAGCGAGTTGATTGAGGTACATTTAGTTCTTCGGCGCCCCCTCCAAGTCGTGCTGACTCATGCTTACGTTCTAGGCCTTCGAGTACGAAAAGGAGAGTAACCAGACTCTCGAGTTCACTGTTCCGAACCGTGCTGTTCCCCGCATCCTCGGCAAGGGTGGTGTGCAGATCAGCGAGATCAAGGACGAGACAGGCGCGCAAATCGACGTTGAGAAGCCTGACCATTACGACCCCAAGCCGGACACGACGATCAAGGTTCGCGGGACGAAGGCTGCGATTGCAGACGCCAAGAAACGCATCCTGGAAATTGCGAGCGAGGTGGGCGAGGAGCTGACCGTGATGATTACAATTGAGAACAAGTTCCATCGGTGAGCGCCATTTAGATAGCGGGTGGAGTTAGTGCTGATTAGCTTTGCAGAGGTTTGATCGGCGCAGGCGGTCAAGGCCTGAAGGATTTAGTGGCCAAGGTCGGTGGGCCAGCAGATTCCAAGGCGCAGGCTGGCTTGATTCACTTGTGAGTCTGTTTAAATACGTGTGAAATCCTCCTCCCTCACCGTCATTTCAGCCCTCGCAATGGAGAACCCGAAGATGAGGTCCGTCTACGCGGCGAGCCTGGCTTGGTCAAGAAGCTCCAGGCTGAGCTCGAGACGATTGTGGCGGACCTGCGAGACCGCATTGTGCTGGGCGTCGACATCCCTGCGCAGAGCCACCGCATTCTCATCGGCCGCGGCGGGCAGCACCTCAACCAGCTGCAAGACCGCCACAACGTCACCGTTCAGTTCCCAGGCAGCCGGTCCTACGCTCAGATTGGCGAGCCCGAGAACGCGGCGGAGCTCGAGGAGGTGATGCCTGAGAACTTGGTCAAGGTCTCTGGGTCCCGCGCCGCGTGCGATGCGGCGATCAAGGAGATGATAGTGCGTGCTTGCTTCGGTCGCACATAGCAGTAACTGATTTTGGATGTTTTTTACCTTGCAGGATCGCTCCACGCCTCAGGAACAGGTCACTACAACTATTACTGTTCCCCTTCGCTATGTCCACTCTATCAGCCAGCAAGGCACCTTCTTCCGCACCCTCCGCCACGACCATGGCGTGCAAGTCGACCAATCCCAGATGCCCTCCTACTCCGCCTCGACGCCTCGGCCTCCCGCCCCTGACGCCACGGATGCACGAATCGACGAGGAGCCAGCCGAACCCGAGGCAGTGCAATGGCAGGTGGTTGAGAACCACCAGGAGGGAGAGGAGGGCGACGCCGAGTGGACCCTGCGTGGGCGTGACCAGGCTGCGCTCGACAACGCGCAAAGCATGATCGAGGAGGCAATTGCTCAAGCACAGAACGCATCGTTTGTCGGGTTCTTGACGCTCGCCGACCGGTCTGCGTTCCCGCGCATTGTTGGAACCAAGGGTGCGAACGTGGCCCGCTTGCGCGCGGAGACGGGTGCTGAGATTACCGTGGGTCGCGAGGATAATACAATTGTTATCGTTGGTATGTCAAGTTGTTCACCCACCTGGAAGCTTTGTTGACCAAGGCTGCGATCTACAGGTTCCGAGGAAGTGATAGAACATGCCAAGTCCAAAATTTTGGATATTGTAAACAACGCTCGTCCCCGCGGCAACCGCAACCGTGACGAGGAATAAAAGTAACCTACGACATTTACGACTAATGCTGTATGATCTTGATTGTTGTCGCGCTACATACACTATCCAATGGAATACCATGTACTAAGGACTCTGGCTTTACGAAAAACGCTCCTTCACATCAAACACTACGCTACAACAACCCCATACGCGGACTGGGCACTTGTGTGCCTCTGGCCAACTACTGAGTCCAGTTGATAATCCCTGCGTAGTTGACGGGGCCAGGTACACCTCCAGTCACATTAAGCTTGTTCCAATCCCAAGCGCCTAAAAGCGAATCAGTCACCAACACTCAACGCTGCCACTGATTATACATACCCGTGCACGAACTGTTTCCACAGTTGACAGCCACGCGCATAGCATTATCGTTAACCTGAATATCATTCATCGTGCCAACAAACTCGACGTTCTGGGATCCCTCTTTCAGCACAGCTTACGTCCTTTTCTGACTCAAAACTTACGGAGAGCACAACGCCGTTCCCTGGTGTGCCCAAGGTAGCCGAGTAGCTCTGGTCGATGATGACGCCGAATCGATTGCACCCAGTGGCCGTATTCCCAGAAAATGTGATGTTAGCTACAGTTGAGTTGGTAGCCGCAGCTTTGGTTTTGATGCGTAACGCCTGATCGCTGGGTCAACGAGATTGGTGTCAATTATACGCATATACAAACGAAAAAGTTGCGCTACCCACTTGTCGATGATTGTATTTCCAGTTATCTCGATGTTGGCCGCTACGACGTTGCTGTCGATCGACCCCTTTCGACGAAACCAACGGTTCAATTGGTAAACGTATAATAAGGTGAGGCAAAACACCTACAACCGAAACCCCATGGCCACCAATGCAGGTGTTCTTGTGGAAAGTAATATTGTTGCCCTTGTTGATTGCAATGCAATCGTCTTGGTTCCTAATGAAGCTGTTCTCGATCACCAAGTCGGTGGTTGACTGGCGTAGCAGGAATGGTTAGCCACCTATAAGCCACATTGTGGACTAGGGTAAACTTACGCAATCAAATCCGTCTGTGTTGTGTCCAGCCGCAAGGCCGCCGCTGTTAGCATTCGGGAGATCACCCAGCGCTAAAACGACAGTTAGAACGTCGCACGACCATATTCTAAGACTCGATGACTTACAATTATCGATTGTGATATGAGAAATAGTCAATGGCGCCGGATTTGACACGCTGAATGTATGCGCCGGAGAATTGATGACGCCGACTTTCTATTTAGGCCGCTTATGTTCAGATGGAGTGCCCCGTGTCTGAGAACAGTCAGCGCACCGTGAATATCCCTGACATCTTGATCCTAGCGCAGGATGAGTAAAAAGCTACTACGTCCACAGTTCGCGTACTAACTTCATCATGGGGTGAGGCTTAACAACTCCACCATTACCGCCTAGTCCGTCCCAGTAGGCGGGTCCGTTTCCGTCAAAGAAGTAACCATTTCCGTTGACTAAATTGAAGAAAGATCGTTAGACCATCCGGACAAATGACCAGGAAGTCACGAACATAGTGCTTGCTTGCCGCTGAGCCAGACCAAATCAGACAATTGTTCTTTCGACGCTGTGATTCGACATCAACTCACCTCACTTGGAAGAGCGGACCTGTAAATAGCAAACGGGATTACGACTTCAATATAAGAGGCCCCACATAAAACGTGCATTTGGAACTTACCACCCCAATTGAAGACGCCAAAGGAAATATTTCCGAGCATGTTGACTGTGGTATTGTCCAGGAGTGATAGGTTCAAGGTAGTGTTGGGTGGTACCGCAAATCCATTGATATTCACAGTCTGGCACTTGACTGCAGCTGCAACATCGGCCATCGAGGAAATGGTTCCAACGCAGGCTTGTGCGCGTACCAAAGTGGGCCAGAGCAGAGCTAGAGCAGACAAGGAAGACAAGGAAGACACAGTCATCATAATGTGGGAGTAGGTGGGTAGACTTGCCAAGGTCGAGTCGAGGTATATATAGCACAACAATTGAAAGCCGTGCCCAGGTACAAGCATCTAGGCGGGCCGTCGGTGTGGCGTCAATATCCACCACCGAGGAATTCCCACCAGGCGGTCGTCCTCGTGTTCGCTGGCTCTTGGCTGCACGGGCCGGGCCGGGCCAACTACCGGAATCATCGCGCCTAGAACTTCTTCATTTAGACAAACTATGTTCTCAAATACAAGGACAAGCGCAATAGAAGATCGAACTTCCAGATGCGGTCGTGGCTTAAATTAGACCACGGCCCGCCAGCGGCTGCCAAGGGGCCACCGGTTATTGAAGGTATAGAGTGTTCAACTCACATGGCAAGATTGGCTTTGAGCCACATGAGAGGGGTGATCGCCCTGTAGATCATCTTGCTACCGACGAGAATGGGCACTTAGCTAATCTTTGAAAGATTACATGCTTCAACAACAGAACGAGGCGTGGCCCGATTATTTCGGAATTATCAAAGAAACAGTCCAAATAAGGTCCATGACAGATCTCAGGCTCTGAGCGGACGTGTATTGATACTTGAAAATTATGTCCGGAACAACGATGGTAGGGCTGAGCGGGGCCATTGTGAGCAAACAAGTGGCCGAAATGTGATGTTGAGCTGTGCTGAAAATTTCCGAAATTAACAGGGGACTGCCTGGGGACTGCCATTCACTTCTGAGTTTGAACAAACTTTGACTGAAACGTTGCGCTTCAATGAACCATCCTGGCACTGTCCGTGTTTTTTTTTTTTTTTTTGCGATGATGTTCTGGAAAAGGAGCTCCAGGATGTCCAGTTTCAGCTTTTAGAATCCAGTAACTCTGATTTACATAATGGCAATATGGTTCTGGGATGACGGCTCATAATGCAAGGAGAGCAATCATATAGTGGGTTGAATATCTGTGGTGTGTCTCACGCTGAGCACATTTGCTGCAGCTGAATGTGTCAACCCTGCCCGGTACGGTTCGACATGTAAATATATGCATAGGAAATATTACCCCACTACACGCGCCTTGAGCTACCAGGTGTCACCAGCATTTGGCGTGTCCAAACAAATATCAACACGAACTCGCAAACGCCGACGTGTGACTCATTCACACTATGGTAATGCCCTAGTACTAGCGGCTGAGATCCAAATACAGTGTCGTAACGGGTAGCCATGGCTATAGGCCACTAACTTACGGGTTGTTGCTATAACAACTCCATGCATTATTAGGTGCGCATGTCTAATATCTGGGCAGTCAGCTTCGAGGGCATGTAACGGCTCATCCGAACTCGAATGCGCTACACCATCCACTTCCCCTCCAGTTGGCTTGACTTTGGAATCTCAGGCCATTTGCCGCCTCGATGGGTTCTGCAATTACTGCTACTTCCTACGTTATTACACGCTTGCCGCATGATACGCTTACCCCAATCTTGTGCATAGCCGAGTAGCTCTCGCAGCGTAGCATGCTCAAGTTACGAATCTCTCTCGAGAAACGCATGCAAGTCGGGTCTCTTCCCAGAGCAGAGCCCAACTGAGCTCTTGCACGGACAGCGAGAACAACCACGGATCTGCCCGAGGTGCTTGGTGACATCGGATCGCCCGCTAGAGTCCCAGCGCATCGCCCTGTATTCAAGCTGAACCAGCA
Source organism: Ceratobasidium sp. 414 (assembly GCA_019616945.1). Classification (NCBI taxonomy): domain Eukaryota; kingdom Fungi; phylum Basidiomycota; class Agaricomycetes; order Cantharellales; family Ceratobasidiaceae; genus Ceratobasidium; species Ceratobasidium sp. 414. The sequence continues at coordinate 165,021 of WSTK01000008.1, read as the reverse complement.
CCTTGGGCGGAGCACGCGCATCCGACGTACGACACACTTCCACTGGAGTGTAGGTGTCCTCGTGCGCAGTCCGACGATCGCTTCGCCATAGACAGGGCACCTGATAAGGTTGTTGTGCGCTGTTTGTTCGCTAATCTCGTGTTCCGCAGCTCTGAGCCTCCACAAATTGAATGAATTATGCATGTTCGATGACTCGCTTCCATCTGAAATATATGACTATTTTAAAGTTTTATTTAACTATATGATTTGCTTTTGAAAATACAGGCTTGCTGCAACAACGAGGCTTGGGCCATGTAAATATTTTGCCCCCAATTCGTACTCCGAAACGTAGATTCCAACATACACAACCACGGTGTCTCAACGACAAGGGTCTTGCCTGTTGGCTGCTAACCCTGGCTACTCGTGCACTTTTAGTAACGGGCTTTCGGGGACTAAACTATACGTAGCGAACCGTGCCGAGCGAGTTCGCCTCGTCGGTAAAATAATATTCTAAATAGTCCAAGCTCTTGGTATACTCGCGTCAATGCGGTTGCCTTGAGTCGTACCATTTTGACGATATTTGACTCATGATGGTCGGCAGAAGAACATCCTATGGAACGTCGTTCGTTTGCTGTCCTAGCCGGTTCGTCCACGGAAAGACTTTCGTATTATGATTATCTGTAGCTGGGGGCGATACAGCGCATGAACTTCCAGCAGAGAAAAGACACTGGCGCTCGTTCAGCGCCGAGCGAATAGCACCCTAAACGACCATTTTAGGTGACTTACACAACCTGATTAGTGTCCGCCAAGTGCCGGGTTGTCAAGTATGGAACCGCCACGACACGCAGCTTACATGTGCTGTACCTTGCTGGAAAATAGACTCTTTGACAATCTGAGGTACGAGGTTCCGGCGATCAAGTCTAGTTTAAAACAGTCCATTGTCGATCAAAAAAGGTAACATCGTGAGTCGCAGCGCATCCATACAAGCTAATACGATTACTCGATGTGGGCTGGATAAAATGCAACAGAAAAAGAAACACTCTGAGAAAGGGACAATGGCGCGGAGAATTTTCGGCAAACTCCCAGCGCAACTCTGGCCGCGCACACGTGCGTCAGACAGAGTCGGCATCTGCAAAGCTCGCAAAACAAACAGACTTGGCAGCCCAGATGCCAACACTCAAGAAAGACCACTATGCATCCACACTGTCACCTTCTGGCGCCGCGTCGTTGGGCCCGGTCGGGCCAGGCACCGGCGACGAAGCGGCGGCGGGTGTGCCAGACCGACGGTCCGCGTCTGGCTGGGCACCCTGGCCCTCAGCTGGTGAGTACGCGAGGGCCAGACCGTCCATCCCGGAAGTCAACGGTGCCGATCCCGAGTCCTGCGTTGAGGTCTGCGTCTGAGATGGAAGAGAAGGATCCAAGACTGGTGCCTGGGGTTGAGGCTGCACGGCCGGTTGTCCCTGGGCTGCTTCGGTTGCTACTGCTCCCGGAGGAGCCTGCTGAGCGTTGGACTGGGGCAACAGAAGCCCAGGATTGGGCACCGCTTGGATCATAAGTTGCGAGTGAGGGTGTCCGTGCTGGGGAACATATGCTGCGAATGAGTGCCGGGACTTAGTTCCGGGAGGATGAGCGAATGCGCCAGGACGTACCAGAGAGTGCGGTTCGGAGCGCTTGATTCTCGGCACGAAGCTGCTCGACTAGTATGCGCGAGTCTTCCAAGCGCCTGTTGGCCTCGTCTGCGTTGGCCAGGGCTACGTCCAACATTGCCGACCGGCTTTCGAGCTGCTTCACGTGCCTGATGCAGGTCAATAGGGCTAAACAAGTCAACAAAACGAGAGATACGCACTGGTCACGCCGCTCCCGGAATGCACGCTGGGCTTTTCGGTTCTGCTCGGCCCGCTTGCTGTTGTTCAGCGGGCGGCCGCTGTGGGCCTGCTGGGCGGGCATGGGCGGGGCGGCGGGGACCGGATTGACGTCGGCTCGATACATGGGCGGGTGGTGGAAATCGGACGGACCGGGGTTGGGCGGCGCATAGTCGGGCTGGAAATCATACTGGACGTTGGGTGGTGCTGTCGAATGGCGTCAGTACAGGTGGCCAAAAGCGGAGATCAGCGCTTACGTGGACGTGAGTTAGGGTCGTGCATTGGCGGATGGGGTGGCTGGAGAGGCGGCTGCTGGACCTGCGGTACGTTCATCATCGTGGGGTGGTGGTACGGCGAGTTGGCTGTGGGGGTGGCGGACGTCAGCAGGGCACCACGCGGGGAGAGACACACGGACAGCGACGCTCTTGGGGTTGCATATGTTGTCTGTACCGAGGCTGGTCGGCGTACGAGGTCGACGGCGACTGGTAGAGCTGGTCTCGTGGAAGGCGGGCGGGGTTGAGGGGGTAGGTGCGGTCGGGGTCGGGGACCTGGCGGGCGATCGAAAAGGGCTGGTGAGCGTCCTGGGGGTGCGAATGGTGCACGTGTGCGAGGGAGGAGTGGTGCTGGGACGACGAGGGGGGATGTTGGGGGTAATTATTCATCATTAGGCTCATCGGGGGTCGAGAGCGAGCAGATCGGAGCAGTGGCACGCACGGCGAAGAGCGCCAGAACAAGACGCTGGGGGGACAGTATGTAGACTTACCTGAGGTGCCTAGGGATTATGAGGCGCAGGGGTTGGCTAAGCGTGACCAAGCGAGGAAAAGAGAGGCTCGCTGCTGCCGATGGTGGGTAAGAGAGATGGAGCTTGAGCCTCGTTTGGCTCCGAATCAGCCGCTCTGTTTGTCTGCACAAACTGTAATTTCTCTCCGCCCGAGACCGGCTCCCGGCTCCTTCCCGCACCACCGTTTCAGCTCACTTGGCCCCGCGCTGGATCGTCTGCCCCTGTCTGCCCTCCAACGCCCTGTCCGCTCGCCCCATGTCCACCAACACAGTTTCCTGCTGACACCGCTTCCGGTTTGCTTCCGGCGATCCGCCCGGATGCAGACCCGCGCGGGACGGGTCGGCGTGGGCCGCCACGTACGCTGCGCGGCACATGCGGTGGGCTGTATGCGCGGCGGGTGCACATCCCCCACCCCGTGCGAGTCCGTATGGCATCAGATCTAGGCTCGCTGGAGCTACCCGGGCGACAGTGCGCTGCTGACACACTGCAGCCAGGGCGAGCCGGCTGGCTGATCCTGGACAATCGTTCCATCGCCTGCCGAAAGCAGCCCGTGTGCTGACACGCCTATCAGTGCGGCTATTGTTTGCCCCGTCGCTTACGAGTCGCTTAGCGATCGCTGATTAATGTACCGGCCCGCGCACGGGCCATCTCCGCGCTTGTCTCCGTCCTCCCCCGACCGCTTTCTGTCCGTGACGTCTCCTATCTAGTCCACGCCGCTTCGCCCAAATAGTGCTCTGCGACTATGCTGTATCTGTCATCTGGCTCTCACGGCGCTCATCTGATCTATCTGCGGGGACTCTCGTGCCGGCATATCCAGCTCTGCCCAGTCGCCACCGTTCTGGCAATTTCTGGCGCGAGATGCCCCGACACTCCCCATCGTTCTCGGCTTGGGCCAGGGAACCGCACGCCTCACCGGATTAGGGCGACGTCTTGGAAGTCTCACGTAAACTGGTTTCTGCGTTTTCCTCATCCAGCCCACTGCGAAGCTCGCATTTGAGACCGTTTTGCTCCGCGTGCGCAACATTCGTCCTCGTGGTTCGCTCGCCGCACCACGGTTGATGTCAAGTCGGATGGATATCTTCATTCAATCACCCGCGGTCAACTGGGTCCCTTGCTTGATACGCACTCCTGGATCCCGCCACCCGGATATCGCCTGCTTCGATGGGCAGAAATCGCATTCGTTCCGCTCCCCGGTTGCTCCTGCGCCAATCGGGGCCTTGCCAAAAGATGTACGTCGACGCTTATCCAATTCTCCCAGCTTTCACAACTCGAGCTGTACCGCTCCGTGGGGCTCTTCTGCCCCTCTCCTGAGCTTGTACACTTCGGTAGCCCACAGATCGACCGCGAAGTATCCCCGTAAAGCAAGTCGAGAGAACGTGCGCGGTTAGCGTGCGTCTTCTGGGGTGCCATCACATAGGGCTTTAGTCTTTAAATGATAGTCGAGCACCCCTTTCTGTCCACTATCCTCGCGCGCTGGGATCGGGCCCTCCGGACTGCATCTGCGTTTTCCGCCATGCATGAAATGGCCCCCCTGCAACTCTGTACCAAGGCCCCGATCAAAGAGCGTGCGTACCTTGTTATTGCGCCCCGTTTCCAAGGCTTCTCTGTCCCTTTGCGTCTCGCTTGGCCCATCCTAACATTAACCTGACCTCCCAGCAGTGCGAGAAATAGCGACCCCGCAATCACACCGCTGAGGATCGCTGGTTCCAGCCGCCCTTTTCCTGTTCTCCGCTTGCTTCCGCTTTGTGTCACTCGCCTGGCCATCAGGACAGCAGAGGTAAAAATCCTAAAATCTCGATGCTGGATCCTTCTGCGGAATAACCTGTCGCGCGCATCACCACATGTAACGTGCAGCACCTGTGGCTTTTTTCCGAAGAATCAGTTGTCGTTCGTTCACAGTGGAGAACGTCATTCTGGGTCTGATGGGGAGTTCCGGTTCCCCTGGGCTAGGCTGCGACACATGGCCTTCTTTGTGAATTTGGGGTGCTTGCCGCATTTGTTGCTATCCTCGTGTCTCTATTCACCTCCCTGCCTCTGAAGAGTTTGGTCTGTTGGTTCGAGTTATTTCGATTCTTGGCGGCCTCGTGCCCTTGTCCAAGCCCACTGGCGCAGCGGGCTTGTGATTATCCCATGGAACGTATCTTTATGGCATCGAACGGTGCATCCGTGTCCGACCCTCGGCCCGTGTGTACAGAACCGGCTATTGGATGTTCATCACTTGTTTGATACCTGGTAACACGTTTTCTCACTCCCACCCCACTCTACCTGCTCGTGGTTCTTCACCCGCGGGCACTCGAGGATGGCCTCGACTGCCGCGGCTTCAGCCTCCCTCCCAACGAGGCGTATCGAGATTTGCCTGATGACTGCTGAGCGCCTATCGTGCCCCCTGTATGTAACTTTTCTATCGAACCTAGTGACACGAGTCGCCGATTAGAACCAGAGTGAATTCTCGCCAGTCCCTCGGGGCCTGTGCCTCCTGAAACATCATTAGATCGAGTCGCTCCCAGTGATTGGATCTAGAATCCCAAGGCGTAACTCTATCAACGCCTTCAATCTAGTCATTTCTTCACAGACAAACACCTCAGTCGTCGTATGCAGAGCGTATCAACACAGCTTCTCACCCAGAAATGACAATTGTGAGACTGCATTTTCGCCGAAGTGTGGGTGCTTGTCCTCGAGAAATCATCGGGTGATGCGCTTGCCAAAAGCATGGCCTTGACGTTGTAAATCGCCTCCCGTATTCTTACCTAGCCACATGCACGTGCCATGGCAAACCCCGAGTCTACCTATTCCTCATCGATGCTACCCCTTGCCGTGGAGAACAGTGGCGGTAGGTGGGCACACCCCACCGGGTTAAGGTTGCACGTTCTGCGTGTATATTGGAATATCAGCGCGAATATGCAATATATTTTGTCATGACACTGTTGCTAATCTGTTCAAGACTCGATTGGGTATATTGCATGTCTGACTTTCCCCTATTCGAGTCATGCTGCTTCGTCCTCGGCACCCCTTTCAACTCGTTGCTTGCCAGAGGCGCCTAAATGCGGCTTGACATATGCAAGTCAGTCTGGCGCTTGTTCCATTTACCTAAAGTTTAGCCAGCCAGCTCTCTGCCTGGCGTACATGGTTCGGCATACTACACCAACCAACTCGACGTATCTCCATGTGGTTTAAGCCCAGATACCGGCAACCTCACATGCTCGCCCCCGTAAACGGCACACAGACTTGAACAATCGGCCATACGTGCCAGACCACGGCTTCCCCGGATTCTGTACGTTCCTGGCCGCCTCTAGGGCAGATGCCGTGTCCGAGGCGGGGTCATGCGGCAATGAACACCCAAGGATCGTGCCATCGTACCACCGACGCGATCGGATCAACCTGGCCTTGGCCACCTTAGGCCCCCCCTGTCTGCACAGCCAATGCTCCGGGTGTTCGTGGGCATCGAGCTTCGCATTTGATGGGTGGTTTGTATCAGGATTATTCGGTGGGAGTCTGGCATGTTGATTGCATGTGAGTTCCGGCTTGAAACTATCTGTAATTCTTCTGGCTAGACTCATGTTGTGCGTTCTTCCAGATGGCTATATTCAACTGCTATATGGCCTTTAGCACCTTCGGTATTCCTGGCTCGGCGTCGTGTGTCCCGGTGGCAAGGAACTGGCAGCTCCCTTGTGTGCCGCGTTAGGCATTCCCACGCAACCAGAACCTTCGAAGAACACGTGCAATGCCAGGCCCGGAGCTTTACTCGCACTCTAGCTCTGCACGCAGAATCCCGGTCGACGGCCTGGCTAGTCCCAGTCGTGGAACGTTGTTCGCAGGAGAACAGTTATCCCCAGCGGGACTTGGAGCTCTCGGCACCTGGTTGGAGCAATCTTCGGAGAACTTGCCGGCTATAGCACTGCCGTTGATCCCCCAAACCTTATATTCGACTAGGGCTGAAAGTTGAAGCGGTCTGCACTTGAGGCTAGTGAGCATAGATGCTTGGTTCTACCGCACAAAACAGCCGCTTGTTTCAACCCTTGTATGCGCATGTTTGTTTCTTTTCGGCCATCCTCCACCCGAGACGACCATAATGATTGCGATAAGGTAGGCAAGGTGCTACATCCAGCTTCTAGCGTGCCGCTGCGGCATAAACTTCCGAGCACAATCATTCACCTTGATTGGAACATATGGTATTGCTCGTGTGACTACGTCCACCCTGAGATCGAAACAAAACAATATTTTCAAACTAATCATTCTATAAAATTGCCCGATCCAAGGTAAATCGGATAGCGCTCTGTTCGTTTGAGGTGCAGCAACAGCCAGTAGGATCACGTGACTTTATTTGTTGTTCCTTGGCATACATTCCCCCCGGTCATGGATTCATTTATGGATATCATTCTAACCCAATGGATTTCAGTGAATCTCTGAACGTAGCGGTAGACATGGCAGCCGGCTCTATCGAAAGCCATCGGGGCACCCTGACCGTTCTGCGGAGGCAATAAGAGGGAACCTGCGACTCAACCCAGCTCACAGCAGCATATACCTAGCTAATAGCGTGGAATTGACCGGGATTTCCGTCGCCGGTTGTTCTACTATGTTACTAATGCTTACAATTTTGATCATCTTGGATAAACGTGATGAAACGGGGCTATGGACTGGGTGCTTCTTCAGTGCTCTCCTCCCTCGGTAGGCTCCCTTTGACCTTTAATCACGTCACTGCACTGCCATTAGGTACTTAAAAATCGTGCAGATCCCTCGAATAGGCGACTAGTGCATAGTTGAAACCAATAATAGTTCTACCGCTTATGGTGGAGCATATGGGCTTGCACAGCACACATACAAGTCGCTTAAAGCTGTTACGTTGTGAATAAATATGCCCGCTGCGGGTATAAAGACCGTGATGGGTCCCCCAATTAAACCGCAAGTCAACCGGGGGGTATAATAAATCACGATCAGAAGCTCCACATGCAGCACAATAGCATCTCCTTCTGGTCCATTATTCGGGCATGCCAAATGCCCGACCGATCGTAGACTACTTTCGGTGGGAAATCGTCCTTTAGGGTCGAGTTGGTTGCGTATATCACCAGACACACCACTTTGACCGCTGAAACATCGCCTTCCTCCCGGGCTATGCGTCCCACGGAGTGAACCATTCGATAGCTTTTTGCTGATTGATAGAAGACTGACGGCGAGACTGCTATTCAGCTAGTCGATTCTAGGGGGCCGGGCGGAAGGTTGCTTGTATGTGGCGTCTGCTTGAGTTCCCTGCGTAACCATAGCCATCCCCTCCTTCGCGTACCACGACCCCTCCCCTACGACTGGATGGCAGCTCGGTGAACCACTAAATCAGCTTGCCGTGGGCATTCGACAAAGCCAACATTGAGTATCATACCTAACAGGGCTAACTTCTCGGATCTCGTTCGCCTGCAAGGCGGACGCACTCTAAGTTGCGCAGGACATTCAAGATCGAACGCTACCATTTTTATTTTGCATTATCTGGTCGAACGTTTGAGCTTGGTCTCAATACTGAGAGAATGACCGGAATGGGTGCCTGGTTGCCGTGAAGCCCGTGTGTTTAGCACCAGAGCGTTCGCATGTCGGGGCTAGTATACAGTGGACCGGAATGTCACTAGGTGCGCAGTGTCTACCAGCATATCAGACACGCGGTTTGACAGTATTGAGTTTGGTCGAACTTTCATTTACCAAAATGTTGGTAGGCTACGATACATCGTGAATACCAGATTGGAATCGCGTGCCGTAATATACGCGCCTGTTGTGCGTGGGAAAGCTCCGGTGACGTTTGTCGTTGATTGTAGGTGAATGCGCCGGTTCAACAGGGTGCAGCGCTCGTTTGATCATAAACCACAGCGATTTCGTTCAATTAATCAAGCATCGGGGCACAGTTGGCTCCTTCGGGTACAGTTGGACTCGGCTCGGTCGAGCGCCGTTCGCTGGCACCACCCACAAGTAGCCTTTTTACTGCAGCTTATCTGGGCTGTCGGAGGGCTCTGGCAAGGCGAACTGGCTGTTGGCTGTGCTCGACACATCCAAGCACGTGACCTGCGACGCTGACTAAGGACACGAGGCTGATGCATGGCGACGCAAGGCGGCCTGCCTGAAAAGGCGCAGAAGATTGATCTCAAACAGCTGTGTGCGTAAGTGGCGTGGTGTGACTCCGTACACACCGATGTTGCTGGCGCACGATATTTATTAAAATTTGGAGGCTCGCCTAACACTGGCCCGTGCGCGGTTGGTTCGGTGTCGGGCTGTTTGTACGGTGGCTGGGGGACGCGCCTTCTGTTGACACTTGACAGTGTACCTTTGTGCATTTTATTATCGTTTTGGTATTCTGGTCGGGATTTGTAATCCGAAAACAAGCGCCCAAGCACAGGTGCCCCGGGTCCTGCCCAGACACAACAACACCGTGGCCTCAGAATCTCTTCCATTCCCCTCCTCCACCGCCCTCCGCGCAATGGCCTCCTCGTCGCCTGCTGTCCCGCCCGCGTCCTCCTCGTCGCCCTCTGCTGCCCAGGCCCCGCCGTCTCGCGCAAAGCCAGCGTCGGCAGCCCCCGGCGCGACCCAAGCGGTGAGCTAAATACGCTTTCTTCTTCCCTGATCGTCCTTCTGACGCACGTCTTGGTCTCGGCCTTTCCGTTCCACTTTCATGATTGGTAGCTCGCTGTCACAGAGCCCAAGGCTTCATCAGCAAACGGAAGTGAGTAGAATCATCTGGCCACCCATCGAGTTGGCGCTGACCGCTGGCCTCGTTGCTTTGTTCGAAGATTCAACATCGTCTCTTCCCAACGGGAAACCTAGCTCTGCTCCACCTGCGGCCGGTTCCGCGCGCGCCTCATCGCCCAAGCAGTCCAAACCGAAGAAGAAGAAGAAACACCATGGATTCTGGGCCTCCCTCAAGGCCGCGCTTATTCCTTGCGCCGCTCCATCCTCGGCGCACCCTATCGACGAGGACTCGGTGACCAACCAGCCCGCTGCCATTTCTGCGACGGAGCGCGAAAAGGGCCAACCCTCGCCCTCAGCGGTTTCTGAGAAACCGGCCGTTTCACCCACGGAGTCTCACTCCGTAGATCCCACGGTTTCAAATGTCACTGGTACGACTGTTGTGCCTGAGCAACACAGGCCCACTGTCGCTCCTCTTATTCCCGTCCCCGTCCCAGCGTCTCCGCCGACTGAGCCCGAAGAAGTTGTGCCCCCTAGCCCCAAGCCACAACTACTCTCGCAGGAGGAATCCGAGGGCATGCTTTCTGGATCCGTTCAGGCGCCCGGCTCCACTGGTGTGCCTGAGACCGAATCTGAAGGTAGTCTTACCGACGATGAGGAGGAGGGTAAGGAACCCGAAGACCAGGACGCCGAGGACGACGAAGAGAGGCTCATTATGCAAGGAGGTGCTGGAATCCCTATAGGCCCGGTAGGTAGTGTCATGTTCGTGCCCGGCAATCACTTATCATTGTCATTTGATGCCATCAGGATGGCCAACCAAAACCCTTGTTGCCACCACTAGCTCCCTCTCACGCTGGTCGCAAGTGTCTCGTGTTGGACCTTGATGAGACTCTGGTTCACAGCAGCTTCAAGGTTAGCCCCACTTGCAATCACATCCGCGTATTTAATTAACATTCTTTCGCAGCTGATACCCCAGGCGGACTACGTTGTCCCAGTTGAGATCGAGTGGCAGTGGCACAATGTCTACGTGATCAAACGACCGGGAGTCGACAACTTCTTGAAGAAGATGGGGGAGCTTTATGAGATTGTTGTCTTCACCGCGAGCTTGAGCAAAGTGCGTACCTCCCCATTGCGTGGCATCCTTGGTTGACGTGTATTTGCAGTACGCGGACCCTGTGCTTGATAAGCTTGACATCCACAAGGTGGTTTCACACCGCTTGTTTCGTGAAAGCTGCTACAACCACAAGGGCAACTATGTCAAGGTGGGCTGTAACAGCGACAGAAGTATTCATTCATACTGATGATTTTACTTAGGATCTCTCGCAACTTGGTCGACCATTGACGGACACCATCATTTTGGACAACTCCCCCGCGTCATATATCTTCCACCCCAACAACGCGGTCCCAGTGTCTTCATGGTTCAACGATCCGCATGACACCGAGTTGACGGATCTGTGCCCGTTCTTGTCTGACCTGAGGGTTGTGGACGATGTGCGTGGAGTATTGGACGGTGGCCTCTAACGGCATTGTGCAAATATTTTATCGGATCAGCAATCATTGTTGTAAGTGCATACCAAAGATGCCGGCGGGGACACGGAGGGGCCACCCACTGGTGACGACCACAACGACGACTCTACGATAACGACCTGTCTTATTACTCATAATCAGCCCATAGTCTCCCTGCTGTCGGTTTTCATCATCCACCCATACATTCATGCTTCTTCATTTGAGTTATCTTTTTGGACGAGCACATGCTGAATCCACCCAACTTGATGCTTGTTGCCGTTTTTTGCTGTTCATATTTTCAGGCCCACTTTCATTGCTCCCGATTCTCTTCCCTGTACCCAAACTGATCCTCTTCGTCATGTCAGACTGTCGCGTTCCCTCCGCCTGTCTGTGCACTCGTGCGCACCAAACCCATGTCACTTTCCTTGCATCCACACTCTTGATATCAAGATACATATACCCTAGCATATCAGTTAGACCCCACCTCATCATATGCTCCGCGATTTGCATGGGCGATAAGGTCCGAGTCAATTTATGTCGTTGAGCTTTCCTATGTCTGTTTTTGGTACTCGGTCATGTGATTTTCTTGCGCTCTGTTCTCGGGTTTTGTTTACTTCAATCGTTATTTATATATGCCAATGCAATATGTCCGTTCCAATCAACGCTATTGACAAGTCGTTAATGTACCCTAGGAAGTATCGGCGGCTTGCTACGTTCGAATCGACTAGTTGTCGTAATGGGTTTTTGTCTTCTCAAGGACTTCGACCAATCCGTACGAGTGTTGATATATTATACACGATCAAGCTACTTGTATATGTATGATTTTAGGGTTCGTAACGTATGTGCGGAACATGCAAAATATATGCTAAAAATCCACCAGCCACCTCAAAAGTAGAACATAAAAATCGAAAACAAACTTTCGCACCGCACCACGTCCAAAAATTAGTCGTCGTGTCATCGGCGCGCCCTAGGAGAGCTCGTGGGAGTCGCCTGTCTCCAGGTACCAAACTCATCATCGCTGTCGTCATCACGGTTGTGTAAACTTTGGACAGGACTGCGACGGTGATCCGCCCCGTCGTCTTGTTCGTCATCCTCGTCGTGAATGCCCATAAGACCGCGTCCTTCCTCTCCTTGGTGTTTGGGGGCTATGTACGAGCCGGCTCTCGCTCGCAACGACCCTGACCCAGACCGTCGCCGGTTCAGCTCTGGTCGGAGTTGTGATGTTCCTGTGATAGCTCGCTCGTCATCGCTGTCGTCATCTGCGTCTCCGATCTGCCAGACAACTTCTTCCCGCTGGCCAGGCGCGCTCGTGTGTAGAGCCTCCAAGTCTCGTTCGTCTACGACTTCCTCGTCGGAAGCCTTGGCGCGCACTCGAGAGGGAGTACCAAGTGCGGTCGAGTTGGCGGGGACTGGGTCAGGTTTCTTGAGCGTGAGCAGGACGACTCCACCAATGAGGACGAAGATGGACATGGTGATAGCGAAGAGCGTCCAGCCTTTGTATGAATCGATCTCATTGTTGAAGACGAGAGAGTTTAAGAAACCAGATGCGGTGTAGACCTGTATGGGAGGGGTCAGGTCAGAAAAGTCTCGCAGCCCATGATACCAGGAGCAGAACTTACGCCATAAAATACTGGAACAACAAGAGTACTGTCATACACCTGAAGGGATAATTAGCCTACAGTTTTCCACGCCGGGTGAAAGGCTAACCTTGAGGCCCTTGTTGAGTGCAATAATTTGAGAAACTGCTGTGATGGCCAAAAAGATAAAGGTGATGATGGCAGCTGGATGACCAAACTGTGTCATGATTAACTAAAAACCCTCTTGTTATTCTGTTACATTTACATACCTGGTTTCCTTCGTTTTCGTGGCTTAATTTTCCCGAGATCAACTTGACGCTACAAAAAGCGTATCAGCGCTGCAATACTTCCGGTCTACATCTCAGCCTCACCTGGCCTTCGCAAACACAAGACATCCACCAGCCAAACTCCCCCCAACACAGGCCCACCCAATACCAAGTGTCCAAGCCAGCAACTTATCGTCTCTCGAAGCCGTCCAACGCTCCAGAAGGTCCCGTAGCGACGCCTCCCACGTGATACAAGTCATTCTTGCCTTGGCAATGGTCCCATTTGGCGCAGGCTGACGACCTAGCATAGCACTAGCGGGAAGCGCAGAGAGGTCGGAACGCGCAGCGAGGACCGAGTCAAGGATAGATGTGCAGAAAAACACAACCGTGATGGCAGTCGACATGAAGATGAAAAACAATATCCAGCCGCCACGGCCCCAGAGTGTCGAGAGCCGAGCGATGTCCATTTCTGTTTCGAGACCCGAATTGATAGAGCCAAAGGCCACAATACCACAAACGCCAAGAACGACAATGATGGTTCCCTGGTGGTAGCGTTAGAATAGTTTGTATGGGGGCCCAGGAGTGGAGACACAAGCTCACGTAGATGTCGTTTCGTCCTACTGGTGTACCCACAAGGATCGACGCAAACATAAAGTTGAAGATCAGTGAGGTGCCTGCCAGAAATCGTGAGCCGACTGTGAACGAGCACCAAGCTGGAGTATTTCTTACTTCCCAATGGTGCGACATATTCTACGCGAAATACCAGTTAGCCCCCGCAGCGATGATGTCAGTGGCATTACCCACCTGCTCTCATATATTCCAGTGCCAACGTGCTTCCCAGCAACTGAGAGAGTCTATCGAGCAATCAGCGCAGGTCCTCATGCACATGGCTAGAGAACTCACATATATAGGATCATACCAAGCAACCACAATGGCCTAAGGTAGTCCTTCTGTTGCCGAGACGCCTTCGGGAGTGCGTTGTGTCGAACATGATCAAGTTTGGTCAGGTTCAGCCCTCCTACTGCAAGTTAGACGAGACGGTTTAAAATCACTCTGAGAAATACTTGCCTGCATTCAGCACTGATGCCAACGTCACTATACACAAACCAATCATAAACGCTACAACAGCACTGGAGCCAACAGAACGAGGTGATTGTGAGCACACGAGCACCGCGAGACCGTCTTGACTCACCTTTGGCTATGTCTTTGTACCACCGCAGCCTCAGTCGGGGTTGCTGAGGGCGCCACCGCTGTCGCAGTTGCATCGGCTACCACGGCCCCCACAATGGCAGTAAGGTTCGCGCTAGGTGTAGCCATCCTGGCAAGGTTGAGAAGAGGAAAGAGGGTAGTCGTTGGATTATAAAACGCAGCCGGATCACAAATACGGGTGAGGTGGATAGCGCGTTTCGTCAGTCACGGGCCGAGGTTAGAACGGGCGTGAATTTGACAGCAACCAAGATGATCAATGCTGGTTTCGGCAACCGAGGGTGGCGGTGCACGGCGTTACCAAGCAAAAACACAAGGCGAACAAGGAACTCATTGCATTCATCGCTGTGTAACAGGAAGGAAGATAATACAAGAAAACCAAAAGATAACCAAAGGATATAATCTACATCATCCCCGGAGGTTTAACTCCTGGTGTGCTCGGGTGGAACACGTTGGATGGTTGCTGTGAAGAACTGTTGCTGCTAAAGATGCCATGGAATCGTGTGGAACTCTCAGACCTAGAGGCAGATTTAAGTTGCGACTGTGGGATGGTAGGTGACTCAGAATGGTGCGCCTTAGTCGGGGTTTCTGGTGTGAGGGGATGCTTGACACGGAGCTTCTTCACAGCTGGGGTTGCAATGACTTGTGTGGATGGACCGGGCTGCGACGAGTCTTGGTGCTGGTTCAAATAATTCCAGAATGACTGCAGGAGTGCGTCAAAAAATGGTAGAGCGAAGGTTACCCGTGGACTTACCATGGAAACGCTGCTATTCGATCGCATGTCCGCGTGTTTAGCTCGCATAGCTGCTCTCATTGTTCCAATAGCCTGTGCAAGCTCCGCTTTTCCGACACCAGGTTCGTCCATGCGCATAGCAATTAAGAGGGTCGAAAAGCAAAACTCGACGGGCGAATTCCGGGTAGTCCGCGGGGGAAGACTGAACGCAACCGCACAAAGCTGGGGATCGCTGGCGATGTTCCCCAAAAGACGTAGCGCGCGCTCGGAGTGAGTCTGGATTTCCTTGATCTTTTCGGGGGCCATCCCTTGGCATTGGAGTAGTCTAGTCTGCTGAACGTAGGAAGCATGGGCGTAGTCGGGGAGCCGAGCAACGCAGGCGATAGTCTGGACAAGGTTTTGGAATCCTCGGCCACGCTCGATTGCTAGATTCATTGACGTTCCAATATGTGCCTTGTCAAATAATTCGTTGTGGATTCGGTGGACAAATTGGGCCATTGGTCCGTCGAACGACTGCAGTTGCTCACCAGTCGTGAGAGCCATGCCGAGTTGTACACGCTGGTAAGGCGAGTTAGCTTCCAACACTGACATTGGTTTCTGGAACATACTTGGAACATCTCGCGCTGTTACATAAATAGCAAAGTTAGACAAGCCTCGAGCCAAGTAAAAAATCCACACCTCGTGTACAGGGCTCAGTTCTCTGTATTCGATACAGACCAGAGTTTTGTTACGGAACTGTTTTCGCAGGGGCTCTGGCAGCAGCCGAACGGCCTTGGTACTATCGGCCTGCTTAAAGTAGAACGACATTTTCCTGCATATGTAAGACAACGTATTAGTATACAATGGGGCCAACTTGTTAAACATACCCGTCTTTGTCTTTAAAGCAGATAGATCGACAATGCGCTTGTTAGTACCCTGATATGGCGATGTGAATCAAGTCACTAACGAGGGATCTAAAAATGGGGTTTGGTCAAACGCTTTCGAGCCTGATTTACATAAAGTGGACACGCGTACCAAACCATCCAAGAAGCTACGTGAATTCATAAAGAGATATTAGTTTCTCAAGTGATTGCGAGTGGCAAGACATACCGACGAATAGACGTCAGGCGTTGTTTCCCGTCGATACAAATCCGTGTTTGGTTCCCCGATGAGTCTTCCGATACACCTGGCCCCAAGGCTCGATACAGTTTGTCGCGGAAATATTTGGGGCAAGAGCACTCACAGAATAATATCTATGAGGCCATACCCGGGTTATTAAGATGGCAAATCAAACCAAGGGCACGTACTGGTGGGACGTAGAAGTTGCGTAGAATCGAATCGATAAGCTTTGATTGTTTCGTGTCCGACCATCTGTATGCCTCGCGTTGATGAACGATTGACCGTCAGGTCAGACACGCAGTACTCACACAACATTCCGCTGATATTCGGGGTCCACTTTGATGTCACCAGTCTTCATTTGCTCTGTAAAGCGAAGTAACTACCAGACCGTTAAGCGTAATAGAAAGGTTGTTTACTAGCCAGCCAGTCGGTTGCATACTATACTCTGTGAGTTAGCTCCTTTAACTAAGATGAAAGTGGCTTACCGAAGCAGTACTCGGTTGCTTCAGTGCGTCCTTGATCGCGTATCCAGAGGGCGACTTGACCTTTCGTTTCCTGCCGGCCTCCTGACTGGATGGCATATCGTAATCCTCAGAGGAAACTTCGGTAAGCTCAGACTCGCTAGACATGGTGGGAGCTTGCGAGTGGAATGGGCGTAAGTTACAGCGCTAGTACCAGCCCACGACTGAGCTGCCAATTGTGCCAAACATTATCACGTGCCAGCGCTTTTCTTTTGGACTCTAATCATGCCGGCGCTTGAAACCCAAGTCAACGTTCTCGCATCTTTAATAACCCGACTTGCTACGGTGCGCGAGGTATCTGCTGGAAATCTCCCTGTTCACCTTCGGTCGGCTATTACAAATGTTTCGTCATTTGCTGAGGAATTGGCGTCGAGTGAGGTGCAAGATGCACTAGCCACGGCTGAGACGGAACAAAACCTCAAAGCGACTGATCTTCAAAACAGTCGAAGGGAAATAAAACGGCAAAGGTGCGCGTGGATGCTAACAATGCCCCCTCGCCCTAACTTTTTTCTCTCTCTAGAAAACAAGTAAATACTGCGCCACCAGCAAAACGGCCGACTACCAAAACCTACCCATACCCTCCAAGAGCGACCGGCCAAACCGATGGAGTTTTGACACGAGACAATTTATCAGCATTTGTTGAGAACTTCAATCGAGTAAACTCAAATGCCAGTGTGAGCATTTGGACTCCAACCGACTCCGTCGCTACACAACACAGCACCCTCCGGATCGTCGTGCCAAACGTTCTCGTTGGTTACATCAGCCTGAGGGACGGGAGGGGGCAGGACAATTCGTTAAAGCCAGACTCAGTATCTGTTGCTGGTATACGGGAACAGGTGCGTATCTGGCCCAAACTAGCTTACCAGTGACTAAACAACTTCTTAGCGAGCTGCCTCCGAATTTGCCGTGTTTCGCTTGATCTCGCAGTATATTTTCAAGATCATGGCGGAAAACCAAGGTGTCGCCGTACCTGACCTAGTCGTACGTTTACTAGCTACCTTCCCTAGGAATGAAATGAAAACTCATGTTGCACAGTCATTGGTAGTATCGTATCAAGATCTTTATTCCGCAACATGTGACAAATGCAAACGTATCTGCTCGGTACAGGTACGAAAGAGTCGTAGACCATACTCGTTTATTTGTTTATTCAAGTTATGATACAGGACAACACTCCGACGATTGTTCGTGTTTGGACAGAGACAGCCCATGCGCATTGTTACCACGAGTCATGTGCTACCCCTTGACACCAAAGCAGCACAGCCTGTTACGCCCAAGATGGGCCGATCTATGAGCCAGGGCTTGAGCTATTCATCTTTTGGCGTACCACAGGTCGCTCGGTGGAGCTTGCGAAATTCTTTTACACCTGGTGCTTGATTTGTGCTTGACGGTTGTAAAAAGAACTATACCATTTTGATCGTTTACAAGCTGTGCTAGCGAAACGAGATGCCGCACATACAACTGATGGCTTGAACGCTTACTCTGGCTAGTCTCCCTTTGCGACATTATACTAAGATCCAGG
Organism: Ceratobasidium sp. 414; assembly: GCA_019616945.1. Classification (NCBI taxonomy): domain Eukaryota; kingdom Fungi; phylum Basidiomycota; class Agaricomycetes; order Cantharellales; family Ceratobasidiaceae; genus Ceratobasidium; species Ceratobasidium sp. 414. The sequence goes on along the minus strand of WSTK01000008.1, from coordinate 147,316 downwards.
TATCTTTGGGATCCAAGGACAGTAAAAGACATGGAATCCAGATACTGTAGGCAGTTTTGCCCAAGTGCACACAAGGTACCAGATCCCTGGTGGGAGGGCTTTCAAAGCTTCCTGCCCCGTCGATTGGTGTCGAACTTTCGGAGCAGTGCGGCAGACGGAAACCCCTTTGTCCCGCGCTTCGGACAAAGGGACCTCGTGCGCCCAGCCAGCCAGCGTAATGGATAGTGCATCCAGCCAGGTTAAGGTTTGGGTCGTCGATCGCAATCTAGCAGGGAGAGCCTTGTATGCAAGCATATCAACTCAGACGTGGCGCACACATGGCGAGAGCTCAACGTAGCTGCAGTGTGCGGACACACTGCTATGGATTTACTCTACGTTACACAACACAATTAACCGTGGTGGTGGCTGGGGGGTGGGGGCGACTGTCGGGGTTTGTGCCCGTGTCATGACCAGCGCTGGTCGCCCAAAGTAAGTGAATTTAGGCAGCACCCAGCCTTGCATGCTCAAACGATGGAGGAAATCCTAGCCCTGTGCCCCCTGCTTAGTTAACATGCAGCTGAGAGTGAACCTAACTAAATGCGTGCCTTTGGCACCCTCGACGAGATGGTCGTTGGTGGTACGGTGCGCTAAACAATATCAAGGGCAAAAAACACATACGGGGGACCCCAAGTGGTAGATGGGTGTACAGAGATCCATGTGTACACTCGACCGAATGAAAGAACTAGACTTCTCGAATCGCGAGTGATAAATCCCGGATGCAGAGTCACCCGAACTTATCAACTTGGCCACCACGCCCTAGGACTTGTTCTCTTAAAAGTCCCCTCTCTCGACCGCCGGCTCTTGCTACACCCGATAATAAGCTTTACATATTTATCCCTATCTATATTGCCCTCTTTTAGCGCTTTCAGTTTGGTGGCGTTCGACTTAGGTTTCGTTCCCGTCCTCAGGCATCTTCCACTCGGTGTGAGTACCAAACCTGCCGTATTGATTGGAAAAGTTAGCTCAACGATGAAATGTGGCTCACTGAATCCTTAAAGACATTCTCGAGGAGAAGTGAGGATAATAAACCTGCTTTCAGCCCCGTGAACAGAGCGCCAACCCAACACCGGCCGTCCCGAGCACATCTCCCAAAAACCTGATTCAGCCCACGTTCCAAGAACCCTTACTTTTCGCCTCGCAAAATCTGACTTTTTACTACCCTTTCAGGTGAGGGCCAAGTTTCTCGATTTTGCCCTAGCAGGTAGCACCGTGGTGGGTTGAAGTTGGCGCATGCCGCTACTCTGAGTACTCTTCAACCCCCCGAAGCTATTCAGGATCATGTTTAATTTGTGCAAAAATGAAGCTGACAACTTGTTCTCGTATTGTATAAGGTCGCTCGGAGCGGTCGCTGAGGCAAAGTTTGGTTTGCAGCCTGCTGCCTTGTTTCCCCTAGCATACACGGTTTGCATACACCGGGACACACCGAGCGAATGGATTTCACCACGGAGCCCCTAGCTTACCCTTCATACGACGACGGGGGCATAAACTCCTACTACGCAACTCCTGTATCTGGAACGCCCGCCTTCGCATCCTTCACGCCCCCAAGGCTGCCCCAGTATTCAAACATGGGGCGCGTGGATGCGGAATTCTTGGGCGATGACCCAATGCAAGAGGGCACGAATGAAGACAAACGTCCTATTGTGGCGAGCGGCCGGATGACCCGGATCCTCGGCTTTTTCCCTCGCGAGGGCCAGTCTGGCACAATCATAACCGTCCAACTTGTGTTCGTGCAAGGTAAAATCGCTCCCAAGACAATGATTGCGCTTCGGGTCAAGATGGGAAACATATCGCTCATGACATCCATCTCGGGGGTACTGCCCACTGAGGGGGTCGGCGGTCATTGGCAGCTGCAAGTTGTCGCTCCTGACCCCATCGAGTTGGACGTCGTCGGTCTCGAGGTGCCTCTTATACTTCAGGCTTTGGACTTTACGGGTGCGCGAATCGTAGACGATGTTTGCATCGGAACTTTCAAGTTTGTGTCGCTTGGTAAGTGATATGCCCGTCCTTGTTTGCTTGTGTCAGTTGATGATGCCTAAAACCCCTTCTGTTTTCAACCTGGCCATGTGCAAAACAGCAAGTGAATTGGTGGTTGACTCTACCTATGGGAGGCCAACCTCGGTCGAGAGTTCGGGGGTGTCCGGCCATATCGAAGACGTCTCGATTACTGAAGTTGCTAGCATTACGGATAACCCCAAGGATTCTTATCAGCAGACGGCCAAATATGCATTGGGTCGCAAGCGCACATGTCTCTCGATCGACGTGCCTTCCCGGGATGTTCCAGATGATACGGATAGCGAACTCAGCCCGGGGGATTTATCCCCGATGGTTGTACGAAACCCACCCTCCCAGTCTTCCCAAAAGCCTGGCGAGGACACTTATCCTGGGTCACTCGGAATCCATGGGGATTTGAATAACATGACCAATGGCTGGTGAGACCATTTACACTACTTGGCACTACTAGCTAACGTGCGACCTTCCATCAGGTCGGATAGCGAAGACAAAAGTAGCCGTCGTCTGGTTGAGTTCTTTTGCATTCAGACGCTTGGCCACATCGACGTCAGGTTCGCTCCCATCCATGGCATCGATGCTCTCGACCCCAACCGAAACATAGTTTCCTGTATATGGTGGGACGAGATGGAAGACTTCGTTATCACTTCAGTCGACGCCATCAGCCTCCTCGAGAAACTAGTCGGTACCAAGTTTACCACGGAGGAAAAAAACCGCATTCGCCGGAACTTGCAAGGTTTCAAGCCATCGACCATCTCGAAGAATCAAGCAGACCACGGGCCATTCTTCAAGCTACTGATGGAATTCCCCCCTCCACGCCCTCGCCATATCGAAAAGGATGTCAAAGCATTTTCTTGGTCGAAACTGGAGGGCATGCTGGAGAAGGTGATATCAAAATATGTGGGTGGGGTTCCCTGCTTGGTGTTCGAATATAATCTAAGCCTGCTTCTGTGCCTTCAGTGGTTCATAACGTCAACGGGAGGGGCTGAACCAGACGAGCGGACAGGCTCACAAAACATGCGGGTAGTGCGCGACCCCGAGGGCATCCCCGATGATGCTTTCACTTCTGTTGGACGGGCTTTCCCTAGCACAAGCTCCACGCCACAACTGAATCCTGAACCTCAGGCGTCACGTACTGGCGTGCTTTCCGTTGCTGGCTACATCGGAGCTGCGCCGCAAACGTCCGATAACAAGAGCTTGAGTCAAGTGGACTCGCCGGAAGGTTCATCGTACCCTCAAGGCCACGGGATGGAAACCCACGACGGTACTACATTTGAACCTGCTGATATGTTCATGGAGATTAGCGAGGATTCTGTACAAGAGCTACTCTTTCTTCAGACGGCAGACGACCACGACGGTGTATTCCGCCCACACCAAGAGCCTTATCCTCCTGTACCCGAGCTCCCCGCTACCAGCAGCATCTATTTACACGAGAGCGATGTCGTAGTAGGGCGTGGACTTGATGGAGGTGCATCGTTCACTACGCATACACCCCGTTGACACGCCTAAATTCGCCCTTATTGTTTCGGTTCACGTTTGATTCTGGTTCTTTCTTATATATTCCACACGGGGTCGCGTTTTTTTCGGAGACTAAACTTTTCATACTCTTTGCTAGCAGCGCCCATACTCAACACAAAACAAAAGAGGATAACAGGCTCGATGTACTACCTATTCTGATATGTTTGCTCGGAATGTAATTTTATCACGTGCGGCGCAGTCGGACTGAACTCAAACCTCCGTCTCGCTTCCATCCAATCATTCCTATGAAGGCAGCCCCGGCGAAGACGGTTCCGATATAAACAATCAGCCGGGACCATCGACTACCATGTTGCAAGCCTGAGTGAACGTAGTCGAGCACGGGGCCGGCGAGCAGCGCCGACGAAAGTGGAGTGCTCAACACGTTTCCAAGGCCCTGGTTTCGGGCGGGCTTAGTCGCACAGGCAAATTATAGGTGAATTAGAGCCTACCCGTGATAGCATCAACATGCCAAGCATGGTTGTTGCTGAAGTCGGGTCGTCCTCTATCAGTCGAACTGGTCAGAACGCTTGTAACATAAGGCATTGTGCAGAGCTTACTAGCAATCGGTCGGATGAACCCGGTCCAAAGACTTGAGAACCCCCCCGCTAGCGCGCCGAACAAAACCGCGTAGATGGACAGCGTCGCAATGCTTGTTGCAACAGCACCCCACAGTACGAAAGTCGAGACCGAGGTTGCGGCAAGCGTAAACGTCGTGAGCAACCACGGATTGAAAATGTCAGAAAGCTGGCCGAGGGAGATTCGGCTGATCATGGAGGAGCCTGAAGCCCGAAACTATGAACAAGTGCACGAATACGATGCTAGGAGTGCGAACCATTCAGTAGGGCCAAGGCTAATGAGGCTTGCCCATCGCTCAGTTTCATGTCTTTTGCGAACGTCGGCAGATAAAGGATAGGCAAAAAATATGCGAACCCTTGAATTGTTGTCGCGAGAAGAATTAGCCAGAAGGATTTGTTAGTGGACCATCTTATGTTGGGTCCGACAGCTAATCTGCGGGCGCGATCTTCGGGGAGCCTTGGTTGGATGAACGGCAAGACCGCGGAGAGTGAGGCAAATACTGCAACTGAAAGGTAGCGTAGCGTCACGCTAGTACCATGAGGCCTGGAAGGTTTGATGAAACTCAACACGATGTTTCACATTGAGGGGAAGCGCTCACCGGATGACAGATGGCAGAATGAGAGGCAGTACAAGACCGCCGACTGCAGTGCCTAAAACTCTGGTAAATGCAGTGCTTGTAGAAATTACGCAAAACTCACCGGCATTCATGACACCATTTGCAAGACCACGACGGGTAAAGAACCATTCGGACATATATGAAACACTAGACATAGTCTATATAAGTATTGCCGATAGCTGCAGTGAGGTACTTACGTCGGAGCATAGAGCAGAGCTGAATATTTCGGTTAGCATATCATTGGAATACAAGTCATAGAGTTTCTCACATCCGCCCACGCCATAACCAGCTCCTTGAAGAAGAACAATTTGCCATGGCTACACCGTGTCAGTACTAAACTCATACGACAAGAAACGGAAGTGGCATACCTTGTTCACATAGCTTGCCCCAAATAGGCTTCCGAAACAAATCAGATTCCCGACCCACATGCTAGTCCGTCGCTGAGAAGGATAACGAGCCACAATGGGATAGAGAATGGGCCCTGTGTTCATAGATTTAGTAAACGTTGGCAAACAACATCTTGACATTTTGGCACCAGAACAATAGATCAAGCCTACACAAAACAAGTGAACAAACCATAAGTTTGCGTGAGAGCTTGAAAGCTGTCTGGAACAAACCTGAACAAAGTGTCCCTGCGAGTGGCAGGAGTAGTTCGGCTCCCGGTTCATCGCGAAACATTTCGGAGTAGTAACTGAGAAAGATACCAAACGAGTTCGGGAAACCTAAAGAAGGTTGTCATTATACCAATTTTGAGGATGAACGGAAGAGAGTACCCCAGACTAAAGTCTCCACAACAAAAGCACCGACAAGATACATCCAAGCCCGTACCCCACGATCGGCTGGCGCAAGATCTGCTGGCCCAGCAGTCGGGGGTACGTCGTTGCTCTCGATCGTAGTCGCTGATGGAGCACGGGTGTGTTGAAGAGTTACAGAACCACTAGCGTCTTGCGAAACCCCAAAACGTAGAGCGTCGCGTACATTTTGGTGGACAGATTGGCCTTGGATGGTCGAGAGAGGAGTACGAGGTCGACTGGTGGATATGTTGGATAATACTCCAGAGCTAGCGCGCGAGACAATGGCTTCGAGTGGAATATCCATAATCCTGTTTATTAGGGCAACAGTCAAGAACCTAAGGAAGGACCAGAATCACAGTCATTCGAATTCTTATGACTCAAACCTAGCGCTTACAAATCGTTCCCGTTTTTGGTACAGGATATTGATGTCTGCGGAGAGTGGTTGGGAATAATTCAAAACACAAGACCGAGTGTTAGCGAGCTTGGTGAGCTTATGAGAGTGAGTGACTTGACCGGACGACGACTCAGATTCGAAGAAAGAGCGCTCGCATGAGGGTCAGGCTATACGTACTAGAGAAAAGATATAGGAAATGGTGAAACAGATGGGCAAGTGAAGGTTATCCAGATATGCGAGATTAGCGTGTGTAACCCCGCTATAACCCTTAATAGAGGAACCAGAAAGGAACAATAATTGCCATTGGTATGAGGAGGTCAGTGTGCAAAGTTGGTGCTGCTCGTACATTTGTGTCATCAGAGATAAACCAAAGTTCGCGGGTTCCTTCTTGTGATGACCTACCTCGGATCACTCGGCATGCCATACCTTGACTGTTCCATCAGCACTTGCGCTTATCATCTCCCCGGCTTGTAGCGGATGATGTTCAACCCAAGTTATGACCTTGTCGTGGACTTTCGGAGGCGGACTTGGTGCCGTGACCTTAGCCTGTAATGGGCTCAGCCCGAGCCAGGTAAACACATGTTAGAAGTGTACGCACGTCAAGGAGGTCCCATTCCCATATCATTCCCTGCTCGTCTCCACATATCACAGTCCCCTCCCCGTGCCCGAAACAGGCATGTGTGCGATAGTCGTTGCTCAAATGTCCTTGCATGATATATCAGATAAAGAATCAAAGGCATAAAACAATGAACAGACCTGAGAATGTATTGAGCATTTGGCCATTCGCTCGATCCACGAGCCTCAACCTCGAGTCCAGCGTGCAGATTAGCAACGTTTGGTTATCTATTGAAGGGGAGATAGACGAGATTGGCGCTATAAGGCGAATCTGTCATTAACACGCTGTAGTACAACAGCCAACTTGAAGAAACTCACGGCCAATATAATCGCTTCTTAGCTCTCCCTTTCTTAGATCGTAGGTTCGGACGTGCCCGTCAACAGAGCCTGTTATAATTTCTCCACTCCCGATATGGAGACAAGTGATGCTATCTTTTGCTTCTTCTAGGACCTGAATCGGTGTTCTACTTTGTGCCCTTGGGTGTGGACATTAGTTGTGCTTCCGTGATTTTCTGTACAATACTTACTTTAGGTCCCAAAGTCGCACCGACGAATCATAAGATCCTATATCGTGGGTTGGTTGATTTTGCCAGGACCAAGACTAGACTAGACTAACCACTTGCGAGTACAGATGCGTCCGTGTTGAACGCTACGGCGTTTATCTTCCCCATGTGCCCTGGCATGCGTCGTTCAGTCGTTCCCGCCGTCACATTCCAAAGAAACACACTCCTATCCCCTCCCCCAGACGCAAACCTTGCATTGTCGTGCGTTCTAAATTAAATTTTGAATCATTTTTGTCGGCTTGCAGAGTAAAAAACACTGAACCTACACGTCAATAGACAGAACTTCATATCCGTGTCCGTCATACTTCTTAATTTCACTCCCCGACTCGGGGTTCCATAGGCGAATGGTCCTATCTTGAGCCCCGGTCAAGACATATTTAGCGGCTCCTTTGGAATATGTCGCAACGTGAATTGGCCCTTTATGATTTGCGAGTGTGCAGCGAAGTTTGCGTGGTGCAGGGGCGGGCTGTCGTTGAATGGACGGATTCTTGGACATGCAAACTAGGAGGCTTGTATAATAATTATAAGCAAGAAACTTGGGATATCCACCAAAGAACGCGTATTTAACAAAGCTAGGTGGCGGGAAATGCGTCGTGGCGGTTGACTGGTTGTTATGATATGTGTTGGTGAGGCGCCCATGGCTATGCCGAGAAGCAGCCGTTTAAGTTGGAGCGACCCTCGACACCCCCTAAGACCAGCGCTCGAGCATTTTTGCCGAAAGTGCCCGCCGATAATCATATATATTATTTTGAGTGGAATGTTTCGCTGCCCCTTCCGCTCTGGAGCAGACGTCATAGCAACACCGAATCCACTAAATCACCAATTACCTTGTCCCGCTACGCCCGCCCCTAACCATGAGAGCCAATATCCACCCCTTTTTTCAGACCGACAGCTAATCAAACGGATCATGCAGTTCCCCGCACAAGACCGAGTCACAACGCACAGTCACGTGGCGCAAGTATAAATTTCTTAGAGTCGGTGACTTGTTCGGCGATCCTCCTCTCTTTCTCACAACCTCTGGTAATCTGATCACCGCCATCTGGAGTAGCAGTGCCCAACAGTTGACGAGACGCCCGCATTTATTGGCCGAACCTCTCGGAGCTTGCACATTGCACCTCGACCTCAACTGCGACTGAGCTCGATGCCTGGAGCTGAAACCGACCGCATAGTAAAGGGAACGGCCACTGTCGGGGTCCTAGGTCAGTCTTCGTAAATGCCTCATGCGCACGTTTTGGATACCTAAATCCCTCGTACTCGCGCCTATGAGCACTGTCTACCGATCTCAAGCTCCATCGTGCGAGTTCTGTTGTACTTACGTCTTCTGTCTGTCCCACAGCCCTTCAGGGAGCGTTTGCCGAACATAAAGCCATCATATCACGCGTGACTCCGCGCGTTTATACGGTGCTGGTGCGAACGCCGGAGGACCTTGCGGTATGCGATGCGTTGATCATTCCAGGAGGGGAAAGTACATCCATCGTGCTCCTGGCAAGATTAGCAAATCTATTAGAGCCGCTTCGGCGATTTGTCAGGACGAAGCCGGTATGGGGAACGTGCGCCGGCGCAATCTTACTTGCTGAAGGTGGCGTCGAGGGTGCCAAAAAGGGTGGGCAAGAAGTACTTGGTGGCGTTGGCGTGCGGATCGGACGGAATGGGTTTGGGTCACAGGTGAGGTGTGAGCATTTGATGCTGAGAAACACCGGCTTGACGTATTCCTATGATAGATGGAATCATTCGAAGCAGATCTCGAGCTAAACGCGCTCTCAGACGCGGACCGACCATTCACTGGCATATTCATTCGTGCTCCCGTAAGTCCTCGAAATCCTCTCGCGAGCCATTTTAAACTTCAACGCCGCTTTCATAGATCGTGTTGTCGTTCACGGACTCAAGCCCAAAGCGCCCTATAGAATACATCGCTCGATTGCCCGCCGATTTACTCCCCGATAGCTTGCCGTACTCCGTCTCAGGAGATGCGACCGCAGCCGATCGCGTCGGTAACGTCGACCCCCGCACGGTCGTCGCTTTACGGCAAGGCCGAACACTGCTTACAACGTTCCACCCCGAGCTTACGCACGACGATCGATTCCACGAGTACTTTATACGGTGCTGCGTATTAGGATATCCAAAGGCTTGAAACTGGCATACAACCCATGTCATAACCGATGGCCAGCGACAATCCCAAATGTCAATAGATGGGGATTCGTAGACAGGATCGCCGAGTGGACACAATGATGTACTTAAGTTTCCTGGCACACTGAATTATTTTTTGATATTTGATAGTGGGCACCTCTTTTGAAATACAGTAGCCGACGTCGATCGACACATGATTGACTTGGAATTTCCCGGCGTTCATCACGCTGGCGGGGTGAGCCGCATGCAGTCCATACGAAATCAGCTGTTTTTCATCTTGGTAAGCTTGCGGGGCGCGTGAGACAGATGGTGCAGCGGAGCTATCCATATTCCGATATCTGGCCAGTGCTGAAAATTCTCTGGGGGGGGGGGGAGGTATGTGTGACTGTATGCCATGTACTTACGGCCGCCGCTTGGAGCCTTGCTATGCGATAGATAGGTGAGGCCAACCCTTCAACATGTATAGAAGGAAACTAATTTGGCTAACGCATATTTCTGGTGCCTGGTTTGGCCGACTTCTCCGCTGATCATGTCGAGATCCCGGCAGGGCTGGAGCATTTATGCCTGTAGACGCTTGGCAAACGGCAACGGTGAAGCAGCCTTCCTCTTTCCTGGCGTCAAAGGTTTTGTGCATGGCGCGCGGCCAAAGCTCAAAGAGCACATGTCCAACGGCATCGCTTCGCCTGGCGTTTGAAACACCTCGCAGGCGAGAGACGCAAATGTTCCAGGTACATCGCTTGTCCCCTTGGTTCCGATTTGATGCATCACAGGTGCGATTTCGATAATCTGAACAGTTAATTTGTGATGTCGGTGGACATGAGTCTCAGATACAAAAACCGCGTGGCGGAGTTAGTACGGATTTGATTTGTTAACCTCTTGACAGGCACTAATATTAGCCTAGTCCAAGTAAGATGTTCGAGAGACGGAATGTTGTTGGTCGCGACGCTCCAAACTTCGACTTCGGGTTGCTGCTTTGGTCGCGAGGCAAGTTGCGCGCGTGGTTGCAGCTGCACACTGGTACATGTGTGACCATGATTCCTCCAGCTAGGTACACCAGGGGCTCGTCGTCGGAACGTGGCTCTGTTTCAGGCCCGGTGTTTGCAACGAGTGGGCTTCGGGCTGAAAAAAAATCCGGTCTCGCCGGCGGCACGTGCCGGACCAGCTGGGTGCCGGGAAGTTGCTAGATTCCGCCGTTGGGACACGAAACACAGCGAGACAGGGGCAAGAGCTTGCGTCCTCTGAGCCAACAAAGAGAGGTGTACTTGTGCAAGTGGGTGCCACAAAGGCAAGTGATCCCGAGCGACTGTGGTCGGGGGACAAAGCTATCTGGGCAAAATGGCCGAATGTCACGCGTGACCCGGGTGTTTCGAGGGGGCGTGTCCTGTTTGGACCCAGGGTCCAAGCTCCGCAGAATCGGGGCTCCCAGAGGTCTTCAATCGCCCTGTTCACAGCCGTCTATCCTCCTTTCCTCAACCCCCTCCTCTCTCGCACTTCTCCCTCCCCCTCGACCGTGCTTTTCGGCTACTCCAAACGTTAATTTCTCTCCACCTGTAGCTTATCACTCGAGTTCTCCCGTGTCGTTCTCTCGACCTTTTTGCCCCCCCCCCCCCCACCAACTTTTCTCTTTTCCGCACCGAGCCCACACTTACCAGTCAAAATGGGTTGCATGCAGTCTACCGGCATGGATGACGAGGGCAAGGCCCGTAAGTGGTGCTTCTCCTGGCGTAGTTGATCAGCGCTCACGGGCGCACTCGAACTAGGCAACGACGAGATTGAGTCCCAGCTCAAGAAAGACCGTTTGAGCGCAAAGAATGAGATCAAGATGTTGCTCCTAGGTGCTGGAGAGTCCGGCAAGGCACGTTGACACGTTTATTTCCTGGACCTCCTTGCTGATATTTGAACATCACACAGTCGACGGTGTTGAAGCAGATGAAGCTCATTCACCACGGCGGGTACAATAACCAAGAACGAGAGTCGTACAAGGAAATTATTTTCTCAAACACTCTCCAGTCTATGCGGTTCGTCCCGTTTTTGCTGTGGCTGACTCTGGTACTGAAGCATCCTTTGCTATTGCAGTGCGATTCTGGAGGCAATGCCGGCACTTGACATTTCCCTGCAACCGCAAAACGACGCCCGGCGGGCAATTATCATGTCACTGCCAGGGCAGATGGAGAACGACTCGCTTCCCCATGATGTCGCCGACGCTTTGACCAGTCTCTGGCTGGACCCAGGCGTCCGCGAGGCTGTCAGGCGTAGTCGCGAATTCCAGTTGAACGATTCGGCCACATAGTAAGTTTGATGGTCTGACCAGGGTTTACTGGCTAACCTGTCATGCCATGTCATCTAGCTACTTCAACTCTCTTGACAGGATGTCTTCCCCAACATATCTGCCGACCGATCAGGACATTCTTCGGTCCCGTGTCAAGACAACTGGGATCACCGAGACCAACTTCCGTGTAGGCGAGTTGACGTACAAGTTATTCGATGTTGGTGGGCAACGATCCGAGCGCAAGAAGTGGATCCACTGCTTTGAGAACGTTACGGCGCTTGTGTTCCTTGTTTCGCTCAGCGAGTACGACCAGATGCTTTACGAGGATGAGAGCGTGAACCGTATGCAAGAGGCGCTGACGTTGTTCGACTCGATCTGTAACTCGAGGTGGTTCGTCAAGACATCCATCGTGGGTTGCACTTTTTGCTTCCGGAAGTTTGCCAACTGACCCACTTGCTCGCTTAGATTTTGTTCTTGAATAAGATCGACTTGTTCGCGGAGAAGCTGCCGCATTCTCCCATGGGTGACTACTTCCCTGACTACACGGGTGGTGACAACTACGATGCTGCTTGCGACTATTTACTTCACCGGTTCGTCTCGCTAAACCAAAGTGCTGCTTCGAAACAGATCTACGCGCATTACACATGTGCTACAGACACGCAACAGATCAAATGTGAGTGACAAACCCAACGAAGCCTGTTACCAAGCTGATGCATATGCTACCGTTGCTAGTCGTGTTGAGCGCTATCCAAGACATTCTGCTGCAAATACACCTCAGGGAATGTGGTCTCCTCTAATGACCTCTGCTCGTCTCCGCCTGGCTTCCGTTCATCTTTTCGCGCCTCATACGTCTCCATCTATACGTTTAGTACTTTTTATCGGTCTCCAGTTCTTGTCTTTACTTCATTCTCGTTCATGTGCATGGTTGATAATTTCTTTGCTCTCTTGGTCTGCGGCTTTTCCCTCCGATGTTCGTGTTGGTTTGCTGTTGACATTCGCCGCGTCTACCCTGCCGCTTCCTCGATCCTCACGACACCATTTCACTTGCTCCAACTTTCGCGCAGAGTACATTGCTGATATTACGCCCGAGGGAAACTCGCGTCTTGGCTCTGGCTCTTGTACGTACCCGATGCCACTCATTCTCGATGTCGTAGGATAACCCATTCACTCGTTTGTCAATATAAATCATGTACGAACAGACGTTTTTCTTCTCACTATGTTATATTGTGCCGCGGGCTGTATTCTGAGTTGACCACTGGCGCTTTGCCGTTGTTGTTGCCTGTCTATGGAGGGGTTGATTATTCCAACAATGATCGCTGAAACTTGGTGAGCTATATACCAGATCCGGGTGCGTGACACCAGGGGTATGAATGGTTGTGTTTTGGCAATCACATTTGGGTACAGAAACGCGGGGTTATCATGTGAATACTCCCTGGGTTTCAATGTGTATGAATCGAGACACATTTGCTTGTGTTCCATTCACTTGTTCCAGGCCGTTCATTCAATACGTCGGTCAGGTTTTCCTGGGCCAGGCGGGGTAAGCGTGCAATGTTTTCTTGTACGATCTGCGGGGCGGGGCTTTACAAGAGGTGAGGTGGTTTGTTGTTATTAATCTCGCCTTCGGTTAGGTTATCAAAAATGACTGGGTAATTGAATCGTCGTCAACGGACTGCTAGTTTCGGCTCGTATGAGGGTGGCAACAGGCAAGTTGTCAGGTTGTACGGTCGCTCTATGGCTGGTCTTGGGCATGCCCGCAGAACACTATCGGAAAGAAATCGTACGAGGTTGTATCCAAGCACCTTTCGACAAGGCGAATGGTGAGTGAATGCTCCAACCTGCAGCGCCAACTGTCGCGTTGAACGCGTCCGCGACAGACTCCTTGGTAGTCAAGATAGACGTGGTCCACAACGCTCGGAACTGGGTGCATTGGTGATGACCGCGGTGTAGATCAAGAGCGATAGAGTGCTTGATCTCGGTTTCATCTGGCGTTGGTCCCTGTGGCCAAGCGGCAAGCCACGAACGAACGCCTTTGATACTCGGCCCTGTGTGGCCATGCTTACCATGGGTCAGTGCTCAACTTCAGAGGCGTCTTTCGTTTGACTCATGAGCCCAACGGGTGCGCAATGCCGTTGTTTGAAGACAATGCGTACAAGAGAGGGCGATATATCAATATGGTGCGCGAACCAAAATAACTCATTACCAGGGGCCTCCTTGCCCTCAAAACTAACCCATCGTGCTAGTTCTAACGAACGAACCAATCGCAAGGCTTTCCGGACTAATCCGAAGGTATGGGGACAAGAGAGGTGGATGTATGCGTGGGCAAGGTCCCCGCCACATCTTCTCTTGGAGGCGTACCTCTGGGACCTTGCCGAGTATGAGCGCCCTCAATTCTAACACGTTTGAGTCTCGAATACCAATAGAGTGCCACTATTCAGTGGGCCTTTTTCTCGACCCTCCAAGCTAGAATTGAGGGCGCTCTATAGTCAGCCCAGGTCGAACAACGGTCCCCAGACGAATATCTGATGGTCACCCGTGTTGGTTGGGTTCGGGGTAGGACCTCCGATATTCAAATATAACCTAAAACCTCTAACCATCATCCGGGGCTCGCCATAAACGACGAAATCCCATGACCACGAGATTCTGCCTATAATACTTTGATGTTGTGCCGCCGCCTCTCAGCAACAGCCGAAACTCAATCCGGTGCCACTATTCAAAAGGCGTAACTCCCAGAAAACTATACTCGACTTGCCTCGGGACTGACCCAATGAGCAACAGACAGACGCTTGAGAAAGGATAAGATCTCTGAACTGCATTGCTAGGAGGGTATTTGTGTTGTGGCGAGAAAAGCCTAATGTTCTACTTGGTACTCGCCCCAGTAAGAGTCGATGAGTAATGCAGAGTTGGCCACAGGGAGTACATCAACTGACCGGAGTATTTCTTCTCTCCAGGTGCCTAGATCTAAAGTTTTCAGCCCCCGCCGTTTCTTTAGCCACTGGTGCTGGCGCTGGTAGCCGCAGAGCTCGTACTGCCGTCGAATCGAGGACACTTTGGGAACTCCTGCCAATAATATGGGTTTACTGAGCGAGCTAGAGGTAGAGTTATTGCATGTAACCGCTAGCCAGTAAGTTTATCCAAGCCGGGTATTGCAGCTCGCCCACCAGAATTCGCTTCTACAGGTACTTGTTCAGTGAGTCGCCCCTCTCAGATAGTAATCGGACAACCGCCTGACATTACAAAAGTTGCTGGAGCGTGCGTCCTTGTGTACGACCATACTTTAACGTTTTCGGACGAGGTGGGTTATGAATATGAATCGTATCAATCAAGTGCACTTACCATCGCTCCTAGGTCGAATACATATGGAAGCAAAAGTTCTCAATCGTCTCTATTATGTTTCTAGCGGTAAGTAATGAGAGCGATCGGTTCTTAGCCAAGTGCTCATTATTCGTGACCCCCTTCGGTAGAACCGGTACATTACTCCTTTGGTGGTTGCATTAGACGTAGGTCGTAAGCTCACCCCAACCTGACTATCCATTGACCCTTTCGAATTTAGCTTTACGACAAAGGGGGGCGTGCATCGGTTATTTCGCATTCCTTGTGAGACTGCCGCTCTGCTCCTCGTCAGGAAACTGTACTAATCGCATATAGTTGCGTCACCTGGTACCATATCGAGGCTGTATGGAATGTTGTGTCGTTTGTTATTGTTCACGCACTCGTCGCTATGAGAGTGGGTGGATTACTTTATTTCTGGCGGCGTGGCTACTGATATCTGCTATAGGTACACGTAATATGGGGAAAGCCGCGTTGGCTCTCAATTACGCTCCTGGCCTTGTTTTTAGCGTATTTTGCCTCGGTTGCTGCTGTAAGTAATTGCAAGTAGGTTACTTAGATATTTGCTGATAACGATTCGTCTGAAGATTACATTTAAATTTGTACTTGATGCTGCTCGTAAGTGAAGCTGCCCAAAGTTGGTACATAGAGCTCACTTTTCTGTAGCTACAGTCAGGTTTGAACCGGAGATTCATGTTTGCTTCCTAACATTGTCACCGCATTTGTACGTAAACCTAGGTTGCAGCTCAGATAAGCCTTTTATTCCTGAATTTTTAGGTGGACGTGCTGGATTCCTGCTTTGCTATTTGAACCCTTCCTATTCGCGTTAACAGTCCTGAAGGCTGTTGACCATTCCAAGAAAAACGTCGACACACCTGTTCTACATGTGTTGTACCGTGACGGCAAGTCCCGAGTCGCAGGTGATTGTTGGCAGGTAGACAGTAGCTGATTAACGCTTGTGCAGGTGTCATTTACTTCATCGTCATCTGCCTATGTAGTATGTTTGGCATGATGGTGTGGTTACTCGCACCACCCTCGCTCGCTGCACTCCCAAAATAGTAAAACACATGCTCCAAGTTCAACTCGGGAGAATTGCTGATTAGTGCTGGTATGTCTAGCTTTTTGTTGGCGTTTATACCCACAATGGGCTCGCGACTGGTCCTGAATCTTAAGGGCGCAAGTCGGTGCGGCTTTCCATCGGCATCACTCCCAGCGGCTTCGAGCAATGAGTATGAGCTACGCGCTCTGGCCACCAAGTCTCCAGAGTGCCACACCCATGCTGTCGGCTCTCGGGGCCAAATGGTGGACCCCCAGAAGGTGGCTCCAGCACTCGGCAATCACGGTACGCGAGAGCTGGTGGTGGAGCCGGGACGGGTTGGGAACCGACCTGGTGCCAGCTTCTTACACATTGTCTAATCCATTTCTAGTGACTAAGGAATATTTAGCTAATTCTACTCTTGCGGTTGTGCTTGTAACGGGTAGGTGGTCGGTGCCCGACCCACTACCCAGCTCGTCAGCGTCAGAAGATGCGTGTCGTCCCGCAACGGGGCTGTTCAAACACAGCCCATGCACGATGACCTTCAGTATCAACTTGAGCTTAATCAGGTAGCTTGGTGTGCTTAGCCCCCGGTGCGAAATATTCCTCCACATTCGGCCGACCGAATAAGAACCTTCCGGGCCATGGTGTCTGATGGTATATGGAGTCGGAGAGCTGAGTATATGCGTGGGCGGGATCTTCCCAACACGCCCCGGAGGGCTGTTCCTCTCAATTGGTTTCTGGTTGAGAAATCCGTGGGCTGCTTCGGACATTTTAGGAATATCTTTCCGCCGTCTCGTTGAAGTTCGGTCATGGAGCGGCCACGCATCCCCGATCAACTGTGTCTCGTCAACGGCTATACCCCACTTTGTCCAGGAATTGATCTTACAAGTACTAGGCAGGCACCCGGGGCGAAGCAAGGCTGCTCGGGGTTACTCACGTAAGGCAGGCGTTGGGTTTGTGGCGAGAGAGGCCCAGCGCTCATCGGATAGAGCCGACAAGTGACCCCCGGGTTCTCTGACCCGAGTCTGCCCGTGCTACTGGAGGAGAGGCAGGGTATGCATGAGTTAGCTGGAATACCCCCACCTCCGTTCCCAAACACACACCCTCTACCCTACTGCTCCTCCTAGCCAGAGCTGCTGGTGCTAGTTGCCACACCACACGCTCAACCAAAGACATCATGAAACGCTCGCTGACAGTGTCGAGGCGCTGCATAGAGTAGCAGTGTCAATGCTCAATGTAACCACAAGCTGGTGAGTTGGTTGTAGCCGGCCATGTACAGTTACGGTTGCTCACGAGACTGGCCAAAAAATAAGTGTCTAATGACCTACATCTCGGCAAGCGCTACGTGTGTAGCTATATTTAATACATTCTGTAAAAATGGAGGACAAAGGCCATTGAACGCCCATATATGTGCATGGATTGGTGGGCAACTCGTAGAGATATGTGTAACACAAACCCACGAGTGACTCTGACCAGTTTTGTGGCCAGGTGTCAGCCAAAACGATGTGCCCTCCTGTACCCCTCCTGTACTCCTTTCCAAGACAGTAATACGTTCGGATGGGGCTAGTAGGGGTCTATAACACACGGAAGTATTAGACTACCATTCACACTAGTTGTCAAGATATCCTTGAAAAGACTGTTGGAAGACTGTTCAGACCTCAGCCTCGGCTATGGGCAATCGGAGGGCCCAGGCTCAACCCAAAGGTGCCCAACTAGCGTTTCAGATAATTTTATTATTATTTCAGATACCTTGAGGTTTGAAATATGCTTATTTGGGCAGTCTACAGCCGCATCAGGGGCGCATATAGGGGCTGAAAAAAACTACATAATCCGGCATTTTGGCTGGCCGAGGCAGCTGCTAAATAAGAGTGTGTCTATTGGATAGAGCCCAGCCGGTAGCTTCCAAGAGACCAGAAGCTGCCAGTTCTAGGAACTCTATAAAAACATGATTATCAGATACCCCTTATTGTTTTCATAGATATCAATGATGTTTGGATTCATGTTTAGGCACTCTTTGTCGTCGAGTGCATAGCATCCACGCATAGAACCAAGTTCAAAAGCATTGAATAACATATGTCAGATCACACTAGCTGTACAAACCCACTTAAAATATATTATTCCCAAAAAACGTGAGAAAAAAAAGCTAATATTCACGAGATCATGGGTCAACTGAGTTCAGTAACACAGGCCAAAAATAATTCCCACTGTCTGATTTGAACAAACGGCCACTGTAGGACCGCGTCGAAACAGGCGCTCTGGGATTGATTAAAGTGTCATCTCTTGCGTTGACGAAATTTGGCGCAAAAAAGCACGGGTCGGTCGACCCGCGTTTTCAAGAGATCGAATTTGAAGAGGCTCGTTTCAAGTGAGAAAAAACTACGAGTTGGAATTGTAATTGCTCATGACGCTGATATCTTCACGTTTGACGAGGCGATTCACGCGTGTCGTCGAGTCCTCGTTGAACTGGCAGATGCCAGATACTAAAAGGTGCTCTTTGTATGCACACATACATGATTAGAGCTTTTTAGCAAAAACATATGGTTTCATGTGGATCGATCCAGTCTAAACCTCTTGGTTGCCGATTCACCTCTGTAGCGCGTAGCGTCAATGAACTGACGAGCAGGGAAATAGACGGTCTCAGCAAGTGGCCAAAGCAATCGATTGGTCTACAGAAGGAACAAACGGTCTACATAGCAATCAGAACAGAACAGCGAGCGACGAGAACAAAGGAACGTACATCGGCGAGCGGTCAAAGTAAGCCGAGGACGACAGGAAACCAAATATACGTAGAGAGATAGGGGCAAGAACGGAACACGCGAGGTCACGTGCTGGCCCCGCACAACAAACTTGACGTCTACTCCTTAGGGCCATGCACTCTCGAGCAAATAGATAACGAAGATCGACATATACGCCCATATTTGATTTCATCTTGTCGACCTTGATCATCTCGGGCTGGGCGTGCACTCCATCCCCTTGTGTCTGGCTCGGCAGCAGACCGGCGTCTGACTGCGTGGTAGCTAACACCCGATCGCTTGGAAACGCGCGCACCTGCAATCGAGCAAACAATGCGCAACGCGCTTGAGCGATGCACAGGTGGTGTGTTACATGCTCCACTGGCAATGGAGTCGGTCGACGAGTTGGCGAAGGGTGTGCTTACCGACGACTTGTGGGGCAAGTTTGGTGCAGACGTAAGGGACTAGATGGAAAAGATCGAGAAGGAAGAGATGTAGACTGTAATAGTCGCGCTTGTGAAATGATAAATGCTTGACCGAGCAAATTGCACCAAGAGTTTAAAATCTGCCAATTTGATTACAGGTGAAGACTTGGCACTATCAATGGTAGCAACAGCTGTTATTCCTCGAATGGCCAGGCTTGTGCACATTAGGCGATTGAAAGATCTTGCGGGACAGATAGAAGCAGATACGACCAAAATAGGTGCGTTCCTTGCTGCCACCCCGCAAGACCGTGGACGAGACACAGGTTCAGGCCGGGCCGTACATGGCTCACTCACTCCGGCCGTCCCAAGAAGCATTACCACCATTTAATCTAGACTCTGTCTCAAGGTTAATTGCGCAAAAAAATGATTCCCGCTGCCTGAGTCGAACAAGCGACATCGTCATGTCGTTACGTAAGAATTATTGCGTAAGATACTAGTGACGCGCTCTACCACTGAGCTAAGCGGGACTTGTTGAGGCGCTTGAAATGGTCAATGTGTTTCCCAATAGAGCAATCCATCACGTGACTCACTTTGTTCAATTTTGGCAAGGTCTGCACATTGAGGTTCTTGTCGCTATTCATATTTTGGGCACACACGTTGGGTTAATAAACTGAATAACAAACGAACAGTATACACAGAGACCGCTTCCGCCACTCCGAGGATAGCGCGTCCTCCCCTTGGTAAGTACGATACAGAAAAATAACTAGTCAGATGCGAGATTGCAAGTTGTTGTCGATTGTGGGCCATAGCAAAGACAGAACACGAGAACAGATGGGGGTTATCAAAAGTCACAGTCGTTTTGGGAAAAGATGCAAAGTCGTCAGCGAGTCGTAACAGGAATCAGGCAGATGTCGTGGGCTTCTCCTCAACAACCCACGAGTCCTTGGTATCTTTGGCCGGTGAGTCGAGCGAGATGGCAGCTACGGCAGCAGCGGCGGCCTCTGCCTTGACCTTGTCAGCCCGCTCTTTCTCTTCCTTCTCCTCCTTGGCCTTGCGCTCCTTCTCCTTCTCCTCGGCCTCGCGGTCGAGTCGGGCCTGCTCACGCTCCTCTTTGCGCTTGCGTTCCCTCTCCTCTTCACGGTCCTTGCGCTCCTTCTCCTCACGCTCGCGGCGGCGCTTCTCACGATCCGCACGCTCCTTGGCCTCGCGCTCTTCCTTTTCACGCTGTAGCCTGGCCTTGAGCTCGCGCTCAGAAATGACCCACGCGGCGGCGTCGTCGGCAGCGGCTTGCGGGCGGGTCTTGTTCTTCAACAAGTCTAGAAAGGATCGATCAGAAAGTTGCCACCGAGTACAGGAAAGGCAACGCACAGCCCTGGAGCGACGCAACAGAAAACTCGTCATCCGGGATCGCAGCGGCAAACTTCTTGGCGAGCTGTGCAAGCGTCGCAGCGTCGAGCGGCTTGGATGGAGAAAGCGTGGGCGTCAGCGTGCCGTCGGCCATGCGCTCCTGATTCGCGCCAGACGGGTGCTTGCACTTGCACTCGTGCTCCTCGACGGGGATGCCAGCTGCGCGCTTCTCCTCCTCGATGGTCGGGGGAGGACCGGGCGGGATACTGTCGACCGAGGCGGCAGGGAAAAAGTTGTTGAAGAGCTGCTCCGACTGCCACTTGCTCGAGTTCTTGAACTCGATCCAGACGTCCATGCGGCCCGGGCGGGACAGCGCGGGGTCGAGGCGCTCCAAGTGATTCGTCGTCCTGAGTCACGATTAAATCGATGCTTTTACGGTCAAAGGGTTGACTCACGCAAAGAGGATCCGGCCCTCGCTCGCAGCAACACCGTCCAAGGCGTTGAGCAGACCACTCAAGCTGAGGGTATTGATATCCTCCTGCTTGGTGTTGCCATTGCCCTCCTTGTTGTTATTGTTATTGTTGCTGTTGTTGTTCGAGTCGTTGTTGTCATTGCCATCCTTTTTCTCAGCCGCTGGCGCGCCAGTTGACATGTTGTCTCGCGAGGTCGAGCGGGTAAACGCAGCGTCCAAGTCCTCGAGGAGCACGATGCATCGCTAGACACGTGAATGCTCACGTCAGCGATCGCGGCAACCCCGATGTAAACAAACACTTACAGCGGGGACCCGACCCATCAACGCGGTGAGAGTGGCATCGTTGATCCAGCTCGATGACAGAGAGACGACGTAGATGTCCAACGCCAGTTCACCCGCAATCGCGTGGATGAGCGACGACTTGCCGGAGCCTGGTCATGTGAACGTGGGGTGAGTGAGGCTCGGGCATTTTTAGAGTTTGGGCACGGACCGGGAACACCGTGGAGGAGGTAGCCTCGTCGGAAGGGAATCCCGCGATCTGCGTACCACTTTTCGCTCTTGAGGAAGTCTCGGGTGTCGGCCAGCAGCATCTCCTTGACACCTGGCGCAAGGACGATAGAGCTCATCGGACGCTGGGACCCGAGGTTAGGCTCGTGACCGGATATCTGGGATAGATCTCACCTTTTGCCTCGAATCGGTCCATCGCCAAGAGCCGTGCTGTGAACCAACAGACCGGGATGAGTTTTGACGAGAGCGATAACGGCGACGGCGACGCACCGAATCTGCAAAGAATATCTGTACACGGTGTTCGGCATCACGCTCATACTCTTTCTTTGCTTCCAGCACCAGCTGTTTCAAGATGTTGTTCGAGCGAGCCACGACCGAGATAGACAGAAGCTCGTCGCCGCAGGACTGCCTTGAGCGAACGACCCGCAGCCAGTGACCCTTGTAGTAGATGGTGTGTGTGGTGTCGAACCTAAAGGGGAAGTGAGCGGGATGCCAAACAATGTCTGGTGGCAGGCTTACGTAGGCATAAACACCACGCGCATCTTTTGCTTGCCTGGTGCATCATCCTCGTCTGCCTCAAGGTCCTCGAACTCGTCGCCAAAGCTCGAGTTCATCGCCCCGGGGACATTGGTCCTATGCGCTGATGTCAGCGTGGAAGGAGGTCATGGGGTGGCTAGGCGCACCTGGTCGTGGTCTCAAACTCGCGACTGCGGCCCCATGCAGGCTGCTTGCACAACCTAGAGTAAGACGGGTAAGTGGCCAGCCTCGAGGCAGGACGTGTCGACTTGCCAGTGCATCAACCCTGGGCGTTGGGGGAATTGCGTCAGCGGCTGGTCGGATTTCAGGTGGCAAATGACTCACAGTCATACGGGTAGTCGTCTTCGCTAAACCTGGCAGTGAGGTAGAAGCCTGTGAACAAGCGATGTGAGCAGCCGGGCCCTGAGAAATAGGCGATCTGCGGGAACATCACAGGTGATGTTCGCCACGAGAAAGCGCCAGCGACGACGTACTGTTGACAAACGAACTCCAGGCAGAACTCGACACTCGGCGGGCGGTCTCGACGGTGCCGCCGAGGACGACGAGCTTCATGCCGTCGATCATGCCGTTGGACGAGCCGCCGCCGACAAAGGGCGAGACGAGGCTGGACACGGCGCTGAACATGTCCATGGCGGTGTGAGAGCTGGGGTCAGGATGGCGGTGGAGGCGGGGAGCGGACGTCCGGTTCGCAGGAAAGAGAGTGGGCTAAGTACTCGGTGTCTGACACGAGGCTGTGACGGATCGCAGCGACCCTGGCAGCGGATGTTTGCGCGCGCTTTCGCCCGAGTCAAGCGCCATGACTTACTCGTGTCCACGCAGCCTATCGCAGTGCCTTGCCGTGACTCGCGCACACTGCCCAAGCGACGTCGAGCTCGAATCGGAGAGAATGGCCGATTCTTCCCTCGGGGACGCTGCGCTAGCCGCCCGGGACATGCTCCCGGTTGCCAACGCGCGAATCGTGCGTGACCCACGCTCCCGAAACACCCTCCGTCATCGTCCACCTCTGCATCTTACCGGACCCTGCTACCGGTCGCCTGGGTCCGATCCCGCACCAACGCTCATTTGTCCGTAAATGCTCCCACCGCATTCCTGTGTCTGCGACGCCCATTACTCCTCGGTCGCCGCACCCTGCGACCCTGCGACCTACTGCGGGGTGCCCCTGTCTGGCGTCCAGCTCGTCTCAACATCAAGCGCATTGTTGTTTTCAATCTCCACCCCCAAACCACACACACCCCCGTATCGATGTCGTCTTCCTATCCGGGCTGTAGAATGCCTCTGCGACGTTCTCGAGTTCTAGTTGCGCTCCCATCGGCCGGCGCTGCCCCCCTCCACGCTCTGAGATAAGCCCAGCCCTTCATTTAGCGTTTGCACGAGCCATCTCCGACTGCATATAGCAACTGCACGATGCCGACTTCGATCCGCTGTCCCTGCACAAGACCTCGACCCCTGCGTAATACGATCTACATTCGGCAACCTCCCCTTCCCCCACCCCCTGTCTCCTACCCCTCCCCCAACACACGCCCAGCTGCCTGCGTTGGTGCATCTGAATGCATTGCATCGGCGCGGGTAGCCGCGGCCTTTCCTGGGATTGTGATCAAAGTTCCACCCTCGGACGCCACAACCCCAATATTCGCTTGCACACCGCGCCTCGTTGCACTCCCACAAACTTCTCACACGGATCCCGACAATCACCTTTCTCCATCAGACAGCTTGCAATTCTGCGTAAATTGCATTTAGCCTGAACTGGGCATGTCGACCCAGAGCCTGTACCGTGCGCGGAGCGTGCTTGTGATGGTAGTGTCATGGCACGTAAGAGACCAAGCGAATGAGCGGCCAACGTGTGAGCGGATCGCACTCAATTCACGTCGACACTTCTCTGCGCCCCCGTGCAATTCACTTTTTATAAATGGAACCTTGTATCGCGCCAAGGCGACCGTGAGATCATTTAGCGGGCGCAAGTGCGAGCAAGCATCACGCTCGACGTCCAGACCCCAGCGTCTCACCAGACGCAACGACCTACACAGGCGCTTATGCAGTCCATTGCATCATGAAACCGATTCGATTCGATTAGGCTAGGGCCCTTGGCTGATTCTAAATACAGGTCACGTCAAGCCAAACGACAAATCCGTTCCGTCTGCCGACGTTCCTGGCCCATTCGTTTTCTCGCCTTTCTCTCTCGTTCTCTCCACCACTCCTCACGCTCTTTTCCCCTCTTTTCACGTGTTGGATAGACTGTAGACCAAAGATGCCGCCTCCGACTGGCCGGTTCGCGAGTACGAACCCGTATGCACGCAGCGCGTCGCCTGCGGCGTCGACCCAAGACTTGTTGGTGAATGAAAAGCCCAACGCAGCGATGATGCAAGTCCCGATGTCGCCTTATGGGAGTGTACCAGGGACGCCGGGCTCGAGTAACCCGTTTCTTGGCTCCAGCGTACGTCTTGCTTGATTTATGAAAATACATGAAAGCTAAGAGCGCGGTTACTAGGTCTCGGTATCAACATTATCAGACAAGGTACTTTCTCGGGATTTCTCTTTTGTTTTTCGTTTTTTTAGAACTAAGCGACGGCGGTTGCACAGTTCTCGTTAGCCGCTGATCCTCGACAATGGGGCGCCAACCTGTCGATGCAAGACCGCGAGCCGGATGACGACCTGCACACCCCCGATCCGCGACGTGACCACCGCATCGACCGGGGCGGCACAATCTGCACCGGTCGCGGCATACTCAACCTCGGTTGTCTCGCGATTCTGTCCATGGGGCTGCTCATGTTGTTTGCTGGGTACCCGTTGCTGAGTTATTTTTTGACTAAACCACCGCCGACGAATGGCGGTTTTAATATCGGAGGTGTGAATGCGAGTGGGCAGGTGAGAGCATCCGAGGCAACAAGGGAAAGAGCCAAGAGTTGACGCCATACATTGCCACACAGTTTCCTGATATGGAAGGCAACTTTGGGCTTATCGACAAGGACACCCCGACCGAGGCGTACACGCGCAAGTCGATCGAGGATGGGTCTGAATGGGACCTTGTGTTTAGCGACGAGTTCAATACCGATGGCCGTTCGTTTTACCCCGGCGACGATCCGTACTGGGAGGCGTCCGACTTGCACTATTGGGGCACGAACAACTTGGAGTGGTATGACCCTGCGGCGATTACGACTGTCGGCGGGAGCTTGAAGGTTTCGCTGACCAAGTCGAATCCGCCGTATCATGGGTTGAATTATATGGGTGGCATGATGTCAACTTGGAACAAGTTTTGTTTTACGGGAGGGTATTTTGAAGGTGGGGTTGTCCATCTTTGGGTGGATATTGGTATTGACTTTTTGGTGTAGCCAATGTGTCGTTGCCGGGTAGCCCCAAGGCATATGGTCTGTGGCCTGCCATTTGGGCAATGGGGAACCTCGGACGGGCAGGCTATGGTGCATCGCTCGACGGTACGTGGCCCTACACATACGTAAGTCTCTATCATTTGAGATACCGCCCGCGCTCAACCCAGCTTAGGACACCTGCGACGTCGGGACACTCGCCAATCAATCCTACACGGCAACCACGCCCCCAGGCGCACACAAAAACGGTGACAAGGGTAAAGACGGCGAGCTGTCGTATCTCCCTGGCCAACGTCTGAGCGCCTGCACGTGCAAGGGCGAGCCGCATCCAGGTCCGACGCTGTCGGATGGGACCTTTGTAGGGCGCGCGGCGCCGGAGATTGATATGTTCGAGGCACAGGTCGATGGGAACTATGTTGGACATGTGTCCCAGTCTGGACAGTGGGCACCGTTTAATTATGCCTAGTGAGTTTTGAACTTTGGAAGATGGTTTGTAGGACTGATTGGGTTCTAGTCATTGGTTCAATACCACGGAGAACCTGCAGATCTACAACGAGACCATTACTCAGTTGAACGAGTATGTTGGTGGTGCGTACCAGCAGAGTACTTCTGGGTTGACCGTCACGAACCAGGTATGCCTCTTAGTTTGCTTCTTGTTCGCGCTAACGTTTGAAACAGGAATGCTACAGCGGTGGAGGCGGGTGTTATGCTGTCTACGGGTTCGAATACAAGCCTGGCTATGACGGGTACATCACCTGGGTTAACGACAACAAGCCTTCGTGGACCGTCCGTGGCGCCGGAATGGGACCTGACCCGCGCGTGGAACTTACGGGTGGGCGGCCGGTGCCTGTCGAACCGATGTACATGGTACGTTGTGAATCGATCTATCCACGAACTGAAGCTCACGGCTTGGATAGATCATAAACTTGGGTATCTCACCCAACTTTGGTGCTATTGATTGGGACAATCTCGTTTTCCCCAACTATATGCTTGTGGACTGGGTCCGAGTGTATCAGCCCAAGGATGCGCACAACGTTGGTTGCGACCCGCCAGACTTCCCGACGGCCGACTACATCAATACGTGAGTTGAGGTGACTTGTGTAGCGCGGTTATTGACTATTTTGCATAGCTTCATCGAGGCGTATACCAACCCTAGTATGTGCTTTTACTTTTGCTTGTCGACCCCACTGACCCCTTTTTGAACAGACCTGACAACCTGGGTAGACGATTATGGTCAGGTAATGCCCAAAAACAGGCTCGTCGACTCATGCAAATAATCCGTTCCATCTCTTTTCGGACAACATTGGAGTTTTCGTCGATACCCCATGCATTCCGCTCACTGCCGCACTACGTTCTGCATATCCGGGGTCCCTATCTTGCATCTTCTTGTTTATAATCATACAGCTGTTTTTTTGTCGTTTCCGTAGAGTAGTCGCTTCACGTCTCTATTTAATTACAAGTGATTAAACAACCCTGTAAGCGCCGACACAAGATCACATCAGAACCCGCGGTCGACCTCAGCATGTAAACGGGAACACCGTCTGCCTGATCTACACTAGACGCGCACCGTACCACTCTCGAGGCTCGATGCACACTCGCAGCTTTACCACACCAGGCACGTCGAGCACATACACCAAATTCAATTCATCGCCCGCTCCGATATACGATGCGCTGGCACCCGATGCGTACGCCAGCTCGGTCGGGACTACGAGCGCGCGACGCCGCGTCGGAGGCTCTGAGGACCATGCAAGGGTGACGAACCCGTGGAGCGAGGTGGATGTACCGAGGGCGTCTACGTCGGCGGCAGCGACTGCGACGAATGGGCGGCTGGGGTTGCGTGCGCGCTCCAA
This sequence comes from Ceratobasidium sp. 414, assembly GCA_019616945.1. NCBI lineage: Eukaryota > Fungi > Basidiomycota > Agaricomycetes > Cantharellales > Ceratobasidiaceae > Ceratobasidium > Ceratobasidium sp. 414. Next base: position 120,242 of record WSTK01000008.1, on the reverse strand, counting down.
GTCGCATTCCAAGTCTGTGCACGCCAATGGTGGTGAAGGGCACCCGTTGCAGGTGTCGCCAGGAACGAGCACGGCGGAAACGCGCCCGGGCCTGCGCAGGATGCTGTCGTCCAAGGATTCCAAGGGTGCGCTGTGGGGGTTGTCTGATGGCTGGGTCGAAGAGGATGGAGACGGGGGTGTGGAGACGAGCGAGGGTGCGCCGACGCCGGGCTCGAGGGAGATGCTTGTGCACAAGGTACGTACGCTGGCTCTGGGCGCGTGTATCGCTAAATGAGAGCCGTGTGCAGATCCAGCCGAAAGACTCCCTTGCTGGGGTTGCTCTGCGTTACGGCGTCTCGCTCGCTGACATTCGTCGAGCCAACAAGCTCTGGGCAGCAGACTCCATTCACCTGCGCTCAGTTCTCTACATCCCTCTCACTGCCAATCTCAAACTCGGCTACGCCTCCAACCTCATAGATCTTCGTACGCCCAACAAAGAACGCAACGTTGAGCTCTCCTCAGAGACGTCTGCAAGTGCTGACGACGCCTCGTCCTCTGATCCCGCTGCCGCCCCAGACGCACCCACAATCCAGCACGTGTCCGCATCCGAACTATCCTTCTTCCCTCCGCCGAATATTTCTCCACGAAAACCTGGCGCTCGCGCGCGAACGATGCCGCGAGGTGCAGTATCGCCATTCGCGTCCAGTTCCCCCTTGTTGTTCTCACCCGGACTATCGACATCCGCTCAGCTTTTCTCTCCTTACAATTCCCAGTTGTCTGTTTCGCCATCGAAAGGCACTGGCACACTCTCGTCAATCTTCTCATCCATTCCTCTACCCGATACCATCCAACGACTCTCATTAGACTCGATAGCTGGTGGTACTTTAACTCCCCGACATGGCTCCAGCGTTTCTGATCTCTCGGAGCAACCAGTCGAGCTAAACACTCTTGGTGCGCGTCAAGATGCTACCATCCGGCCCAAACGCACTATCCGAACTCAGCCCGTGCGTGGGCCGGTGATGACAGTACCCAGGCGCTCAGTCGAGGGGAGCAACGTGGATACGAGCCCTGCGCTGCACGGAGACTGGTAGCACGCTCTTTTTTCATGTATACTCTCGCAGGTGATGTTTCTTGCTTTCGATATTCATAACTGTATATGCATTTGTTGAAATTATAACTTGAGCTTGGTGGAGTTTATTACAGACCACGTGATGGTGCCGCTAAGAACAAACAGAACCCGCCTTGGGTCCAAGTTTCGATCTGATGAGGCTCTTGGACCGTGACCAACCTCGCAACCCCCCAGTGTGGCGGCTCGAGCTCGCATGGGCCCGCTGAGGCTTTCCGCACAGATCAACAATGAACGAATTTCAGGGCAAGTTGGGCGTTGCGAAGGTCAAAGGTCAGGCTGCACACCGCTTTATAAGTACAGAGGGCGAGCACCGGGACTCTGCACTTGCACCCCGCCTTCTACAACAAGGTGAGCTCCCTTTTTCAGCCGCCTACCTGTTCTGGTGTCTGACCTTACCACATATAGACACCTCCCGCTATTCCCCAGCAACCCGCCTCGGATCTCCCGGCTGCCCACTATGTCCGCCAAGTTTGTCCCTCATAGCGAGCCTCGTCTCAACACCTACCGCACCTTTACAAACGACGAGTCCCCCATGGCTACCCCGACTCGTCGTGCAGTCAAAACCGCAGAGGCGGCGGCGACTGTCGACAAGTCGTTCCAATTCACGAACCCAATGTTCCACCTTGATGCCAACGGCTACCCAACTCGTGCGCTCTACTACCTCCACAAGCGGCTCCTCGATATTGCCATCCACCCCACTGAATCTCGCAACTTTGTCTTGACTACCCCACCACTTTCCCCTATTTTCACGCCTCCAAAGGACGAAGACCACCTTGATCTAGACGAAGATCCCGCTAAACTGGCCCACCTCTCGGAGCAACATCAAGTTTTACATCACCTCTGCGTCACCATCATCAGCAGAGACTACATCCGCCCGCCCACTCCGCCTATTGGCGCTTCGCCTTGCCACACCCCACCACGCTTCGACCCCCTAGTTGCCCCCCCTGTCGGGCACGACGAGACTGCCTGCCGGGTCGCTCGGCTGCTTGTGCAGTCCAACTCTTGCGATGTGGACGATATGGATATGCTGGATATGCTCGAAGTCGAGCTTGAAGTCGGGCTGGAGGCGGGAGATGTCACACCAAAGGCCATGGCAGATGGAAACGGGGCCAAGGTACATGCTTGGTCGTGCCCGGGCACTATCCAACGCCCTTGCAAGGAGGAGCGAGAGGACAAGGAGAACTATCCGACGCTGATGGGCAAGAACAAGCGAACCCTGTTGGAGGAAATGGAAGGAGTAGCCACCCCATGCGCAAAATCGGGCAGCGTCGTAAGCGTGGCTACGTCCGAGCAGAGGAGGAAGGAGAAGCAGGCCAGGCGCCGTGCAAGGAACTCGTTGAATGGAGCCATTGAGATGAGGGTTTAGAGCGCAATCGGGTTTGGATTTGTACAAAAGCTCTCTACTGGTTCTGCGTCACGGACTTTATACCAGGTCTTCTCCGAAAAAAGGCATTGTATTGTTACTATGCTGTACTCTTTTATATGTGTCCCTTCTCTGCCCACTGTACTATTTAACACGGATTTTGGTTTCTCTCATGGTGGCGGCGCCCGACCCACGCGAGTTTGCTTGTGTTTGACACTGAGCCGCAAGACGCATACACCCGCTCTTCCGCTTGTCGAGAACTGCGTGCTAACAATATTTGACTCCAAACCAATTTGCGAGCCCAAAAACTAGGTAATATATTCCAATCGACTGTCCGTTCTACATGCCCCGTGGAAACCAAACCATAATAAAAAGGTACACTCATGAAGGTCCAATAAGCAGCCCCAGCTTAGACGCACTTGATACCGCGATAGGTCCTAATCTGGTACTTGAGACGCTTGACTTGACCATTGGTGAACTAGAAAAGACGTGAGCCTAAGATTTCGGTTCACCGAAAGGAGCAAAGTACTGACCTGGTTGAGGCACGAGTCATCGGAGTAGTCCATGAAGTTGTGGATCCTAGCATAGTAGCTTTCAGTCGGTTGGTTCAAGGAAACACATAAGTGCACTCACGGATCCTTTCCACCTCCGGGGCATGTGTCGCGCCCATACTCACATCCGGAAGCGGCTGACAGCTCTGGCGGGGTATCATTCACATAGTCTCCCGGTCCGTCGCACGAGTCGCCCTGGAATGGGTGGTACAATCCCAACCAGTGCCCGAGCTCATGCGTGAAGGTTTTGCCCTGGTTGTAGGGCACCGCGGACCCACCAGGCAAAGTCGAGAACTTGATCACGACGCCGTCATCTTTCGGGGCGTCCGCGTAGTCCTTTGGGAATGTGGCATATCCAAGCAAGTCTGGAGTAGGGCCGCCCTCGAACCCGACGGTGTAGACGTTGACGTCCGCTGGACCTCCCTTGCGCAGAGCCTTCTTCATCGCGTCTTGCTCGGGCGTTCCAGCCGTCGCGTTCACGAACCAAAGCCTGTTTATGGATATTAGCGAGATATTAATATATGCCAATTCTTGTGATGCTTACGAGTTAACGGTACGGGTAGTCTTGACTAGTTTCAGTGAAATTCCAGTCTTCGAATAGTCCTTGTTGGTTTGAGCAATGTTCGCCTCAATCTGCGAGTCGGGCACGTTGCCCTGCTTAGCAGCTACAGGGATGGTCGCTCAGCTCGACGCGCCGTTGTAGGCCATAAGATGAAACTCACATTTGCCGGCGCTGATGACGTGCCAGTAGACATTGAGCACGGTCTTCTTTCCAGAGGTTTTGGCTTCCTCAACCTCGAGGGCAGAGGCTTCTACCTTGTTGGCCGAGAAATGTGCCTCAGCTGCCGCAATCTTCTCGGCGCTGTAGCGGTTGTCGATGGTCAATAGGGCAAAGGCGGAGCGAGCGGAAGCATACTGACCTGAGCTCAGACCCGCACTTTCGCTGAGCAGACACGGTCGACACTGTGCCGAGCCCAAGAGCAAGAGTGGATAGAATAGTAGAGAAACGCATCTTGTCGAAGCTGTTGATGCCTTCATACCGTTGAGTATCTGCTCTTTTATACAACAAAACTGACCGCTTGAATACTTTCGGGGAGGCTGGGCCTTCTCGGCCAACGTGTGGGAACCAGGCGCCAAAACACAGCCCGGTAAGCAGAGTCCGGTCTTGTTGTGTTACCACCCAGAACAAACCTGCATGAAAAACTGAAATGTTCCCCGCATAGCACTGATCGCCTCACAGAAGAAGGCACGCCAAGACTAAATCGAGCTCAATCCTCGGTCATCTGGGCGCTTGAAACGGTGTATTTCTATGTATGGCCAAAGGATTTGCTCGATGCGGTGTTCAGACGAACGATTACTAAATTACGCACCCATTCACACGGGATGATCAGATGTTCTGCACGACCATGTGATAGGGTCCTCGGGCAAGGGCACTGTGAGCCTATAGATTCGCTATTAGTGAAGGTGTTGCCCAACCGGTGAAACAATTGCTCGGGCCCAAATATAGAACGATATCCAAGAACGAGCGCTCAAACTGGCTCAACAGGAGGCTTGTCCTCACGGTTGGATGCAACTATAACGTAAACTGGCAGTATGCAAGTGTGGGTATGGGCGGCAAAACACTGCGCCAGCCGAGGAGCTTCACCAGTGGGCGTCATTCAAGACAGTGCACATGACAACATCCCCGAGATGGCAGGACACGGAGTGGCTGTTGAAGATCCCTTTCCCCGAGGTTACAGGGCACATGTACCTTCCGGGCTTTAAAATGGAGAAAAACGTGTTGTAAGAGGTAGAGGTGAAGCCAGACCAAGAGCCAATCGCCAGTAAACCGTGTGGTAAGTTGCCTGCTGGGGTATCCATTAGTGCCAACGTTCCGTCCTAGGTAGCCATTTATTCCAGTATTATCGTCCTGCTATTGTAGTTTTTATAAATTAATATTGCGCGGATTGCCGCAGCTTTGAGTGTAGGTGTGGTTGAAAAGAGAAAACCGCGCTCGGGTAGGATGACACTCCCGATCAAACATAATCGAAGCCAACCCACCATTATGTAATCGCCTGGGTTACAGGCCTCAGTCTTACCCAAGTAGGGTATGATACTGTATTTACGGTATACTGCTAGTAGAAGGACTCGATTGCACTTCGGACTGGAGCTAGTGGATGCATCTGAGTTCACGAAAAAAGGACAGCTTGGTGTGAATGCCAGTTGACCTGATTCGTGGTTAGTTGAGGCCGCGCTGCATACCTACAAGGTCATACATTATATCAAGCTTACGGCTGTAACGGTTCGCGGTTATGTGTATTGTCGACTAGATCTTGTGTGCGCCCCGGATGTTCAAAAATAACACTAGCCATGCATAACGAATCTATGGGACAACTTACAACTAATGCAAGACAAAGCGAGCCGATCCCGTATAATACTGCCTTCTATCCCTTTCTCTCAACTCCTGTTTTGTGACGAGGAGCACGTATTTACTTGGCTCCTGTGACGTTGAATACCGAGAACAAGGCGAAACAACCATACAGCAGGCCGACAGGATATGCGACCAATAGTCGTTGGTCGGACATACGAAGAACAGCGACAAATATACCTGATGCTGCATATGTGCACCAGATCACAGATATAACTGAAAGAAGGTACCCAAGTGTACCACTGTTGATGGGCATGGGTTAGTATTAAACTTTAAGGGAAAAAAGAGCCGGAAATCGAAGAGCTTACTCAAGGACGAGGCCAACGCTGAGTGCACCGACACCAACCATCGGCAGAAGGCAATATCCGAGGACGCCCGCGACACGGTACGCGTCAATTCCGGATTCGGACATCAGGTTGAGGAGGGTGTAAAGCGAGCCAGCACCAAATACTGCTACACCATAAATATACCCGAATTGAGGGCGGCCGGACTGATGGGTCGAAAGTCAAGACGTGTTACACACAAGATCATGTTAGTGGGACATACCATCAAGAGAAATGTGGCGAGGCAAAGGAGAATGATGAGTGGACCTGCAAGATCTGCATCGTCCATTATATGCTCGTCTACTTTGCCAAGAGGGTTGAGGACCGCTAGAGATTTAGCACGGATGTGTGAAAGATTCACGCCAAGCTCTACACCGCAGTTAGCTCAGACTAGGCGTAGCCCGAGATAAAATCGTACCTTCCAGTAACGGCGGTTCCCCTTCGAAACCTCCTGTGCCGAACGCGCTCAGCCATCCTCCAGTAGGCTGTATGTTTCCTCCAAAATTGGGCGCCCCACTCCCTGGACCAGCTCCTGGAGCGACGTTTCCTTCGAGGCTTGGCCTCGCGCCAGGATAAAATCCAGCCGAAGGGTCCATCCCAGGTGATCCCGAGTAGAACTGAAGGTCGGGTTGTTGGGCATAGTACCCGCCTCCGTATTGCGCTTGCTGCTGGTCGAAGAGTGCCATAGGATTCAAGAGACACGTCGCGTCACGTGGCAATCACTAATATCGGCGCTTGCTGAAAATTGATTGGAAATAAAATTCTAACTCTCCTCCACCATGCCTCAGGTCAGTAGCTGCGGGGCTGGGCGAATGTTTTAACTGACTCCATAACAGAACGAATACATCGAGGAGCACATTAAAAGGTATGGTAGACGACTTAACCATGAGGAGAAGATGTGAGTCCCGTAGTGGTTTGTTTTCTACAATCCACGATAACTGAAGCTACTTAGACGAAAGCGTACGGCGCGCGAGGCCCACAAAGCGTCTACGACCGCTCAGAAGATGTTCGGCATAAAAGCGAAGCTGCTGCACGCTCGCCGCCACGCTCAAAAGGTTCAACTCAAGAAGACGCTCAGAGCCCACGACGAGCGCAACGTCAAGCAAGCCGACAACGCTGCTGGTCCAGATGGCGCCTTGCCTACCTACCTACTCGACCGAGAGGACCAAAAGGATGCCAAGGCTCTCTCTTCAGCTCTCAAACAGAAACGGAAGGACAAGGCAGCCAAGTATGCCGTGCCGCTGCCCAAAGTTCGCGGAATTGCCGAAGATGAGATGTTCAAGGTGATGAGGACGGGAAAGAGCAAGAGCAAGGCGTGGAAACGGATGGTCACGAAAGCGACCTTTGTCGGAGAGGGCTTCACGCGCAAGCCTGTGAAGATGGAGAGGTTCGTGAGGCCAATGGCGCTGAGGTACAAGAAGGCGAATGTTACGCATCGTGAGCCATTGGTTTCTCATATATTTGGCGCGTATTATTTACTGTCGATATAGCCGACCTGAAAGCGACATTCCAACTGGCAATCCTCGGTGTAAAGAAGAATCCACAGTCGCCGATGTACACCCAGCTTGGCGTCATGACCAAAGGTACAGTCATTGAGGTCAACGTCTCCGAGCTCGGTATGGTTACCACAGGTGGCAAAGTCGGTGCGTTTCACTTCACCCGTCTCCGATAATTAGGGATACTTATGACTACATGCATACAGTGTTCGGAAAGTACGCTCAGGTTACGAACAACCCTGTGAGTATTGGTCGTTTATTCCAGCTGACAGGCAAACCCATTAAATAATTTGCGCAACAGGAAAACGACGGATGTATCAATGCGGTTCTTCTCGTTTAATCCTGCGGAGTTGCTCCCCCAGTTCATCCGCTTTCGACATAGTTTGTATATCATACCAGTGCATTTAACTTCAACTATCAGATATTTGGAAACCTATTCTCGATCAACTACTGCAAGAGGAAGGGGACTAATTCCCAGTTATGCTCGGGCGGGAACACCATTCGGGAATATCTCCTTGAATATCCCAGGGTAGTGTCTTTCGCCCACGTCCGGATGACTCTACGACAAGAGATGAAAGGTTAGTCAAGTCTAACTTGGGGTAGAAGGCTTTACCTTGATTCTTCCAATGAGTTGAGCATACCCTGACGGCTGTCCCCGCGCATACTCAGAAAAGTTCACAGCTATTCGGGCGGCATTGGTTGAAAGGTAAATCTCTCGCACACACTAGAAATAACTTACATTCTGATGTGATGTTACCGTCACGATCTTTCAACAGATCCATAACATCTTGTGGAACTGCAAGCATTACCGAAATTTAGTGTCCCGACCCAATGTAGACAAATCATGCTCACAGTCCAAGACATTCTCCGCAACGCGTATATCTTGGGATATGCTCTGGAAAAATGGGATGCTGTACCTCGCTCCGGTCGGGTGGTCGCTCACGCCGTCAGTGACCCAACTGAACCCTTTCGCCGATCCACTCGTTCCATTAACTTTGCTCGCCCCATTCGCTTCAGTTTCCGTCTCCTTAGGCGCCAGAACTCGGTGACTGGTAGCACGGGCCAACCCTCGGGTGGCGGTCTCAAGCGCCTTGCCAGTGTTGACGACTAGTGTGCGTGGGCGAGGTGGTGCCGAGACCCAGTCACCGCGTGCGTTTTGGGCTTGGAGCCCCGGATGCGGCGACGCTTGCAAAAGCTATTAGATGGTGTAAGTGGTGGTAGGATAGTGTTCACATGCAAGACTCACGAATGTCAGGAATCCGCCGTCGAAATGTGGGCCGACGCCTTGGTCGCTTGACCCCTGGGGCATGACTGGGTATTTGACGACCTGTTCCTCGAGCGTCCTCTAGTCAATCACTATTTTGTCTCGTTCCCACAGTTTCGAGGCTTGCCTTGCTCCGGTGCACCATAGATTCTTTGGGCGCGTCGAAGAATCTGTCAAAGGAGTTGGGTGGGAGGCCGAGCGCCTCGGCGAGGAGGGAGATAAACTCAAAGCTGAGGGACTCGACTTGGGACAGATATTCAGAGTAACGTGCATAGAATCCTGGGAGATCGGTTTCTGAAGGCCACTGGAACAGAGGAAGCAAGTTAGGTCGGTATCGCCGCGGATAGCCATTGACTACATATCTTACCTGTGATTCGCCCCAAAGTCGGTAGTACTCGAAACTTCCAAGGTTATGCTTCCCCCTTCCAGGTGTTCCAAAATCGAACTGGTTCGAACCATTTCATGGTTAATATCGCCGGACTCATATCGTGAAGCATACCTGCTCTCGATGATCCGTGGCTCCCTTGGTAATTTCCGCTCCCAGTTTGTTGTAGCCAAAAAATGACTCATTGTTGACCATTAGGAGCTGGTCTTTAGTTTCTTGAGGCATATCGAACAGCTTTGGCGCATAATCAATGATTGACTGTACAACATCCTAAACGTACCCTACTGTCAGTGCTGCGATATCAAACTGACTAGCGGCGAAAGCCAAACCTCCTCTATGGGCGGATTCAGGAGGTACAAGAACCCCACTTCGGTCATCGCGCTGCGAAGCTGTGAAATGAATTTAGCGCGGGACTCGGGCCCACTAGTTGTGAGGGACCAGTCAAGAACGGGTATTGCTTCAAAACTTGACATAGCATGCGCGCTATGGCTTATAGATGCTGGAAACAGCGCAGGGGTAGGGTCCGAGTTAAGACGTTCGGCTCTTGGCATTTTGAGGACACCGGGGTGATTGCGCCATCGAATCGAGTGTTTACGTTATCTGCAGGATTCGCGCCGTTGGGTAGTAAAATGCGCATATATGCAGTAGAGAGATAACAGTGATAACCAATGCGGATAACTAGACGTGAATAAATGAATGGAGAAAGTGCAAAGAAAGAAACCGCATCTACTCTTCTTCAGCTGTCTTGTCTGACCTCGTTGACCTGAGCTGTTTGCTATACACCTCAAGCAACACATTCATAATCTCCTCGATTGGTAGCGTCGTGTACTCATGCACCCATGTCGGTAGCGCTTTCTTCAACCCCTTGAACGTTGGCGTATTTGATATATCGGGAGTTGCACGGCCGAGTACCTCCAGGGTTGGCGCATCAATTGACACCTGCGACGTGCTTTCCTCGTACTCTAGACCACGAGAGCCCCGGATCGGCTCGATAGATATTATGTTTGCGCTTGAGGACGTGTAAATCGGCACTGTAGCCCCGCGCGGCGATGCAGGCGTTGAGCCGGTTGGCGTCTGGGAGCGGGGCGTCATCATGGGGCTGTGGTAGACGGAACGAATGCCCTCCTCTTCCGCACTGGACATCCCCGGGTCGGTGTCGACTGTCTTGCGCCTGCGCGTGGGAGGTGTGTCTTTGCCGGACATGGCCGCTTCAGCGAGCGCTGCCTCCAAGTCTGTTTCAAACCTGCGCTTGATGCCGAGTAGCCAGTTCCATGATGCGAAACTGAGCGCAACATATATGCCCTTTTCTCCGGCGAGTCGGTCTGCGAGGTTGATCGCGAAACGGTAGGAAATTTTGTGGTCTTTCTGCGTGGTCTGCATAGAAATGCGAGTGTCCGGAAACAGGAAGAGTCGTGTGCCGTATGGAAAACTAGCTAGGATGTCGCGCGCCGTCAACTGCATATTTGGAGCACTGTGCTGCGTTACTCCTCGAATGCTGAATGCACCCAACCTCAGCTGGAGGTTGCGGCAAGGGGGCTCATGTGGCCGGATGGTTCGGTGCAGTTCGCCATCCACTTGCCGAGCGGAAAATAGGGCCTGGGTGCAAAACCATGAGTCTTACGAGTGTTAAGTCTGAATGAAACTCACCAGCTCGGACCGCTGCTGCGTGACTGGTGGCACAGCTAGCCTCAGCGTTTTGATGCTTAGCGTAAGCCGCTGGATAATCGCAAACTGGAAGGTCTCAGTCTCCTTGAACCTCGACCGAGCGGAGTGTAGCATAGCTGCCGCTACTTCTGATAGGGCGGTGCCAGGCTTGGGCATTTGGCTTGCGCGGAAGGCATTTGATTCGCGGGCGGCGCCTTGTTTTTGGGCTTTGATCAGCGCGGATAGCTTTCCTCCCACCGTAATCATTTTCGGGATGGTAGCTGTTGATGCGTATGCGAGGATTTCGCCTGCCTGGATATTGAATTCGAGTAGAACTTCGCGCTCGTGGATGGGGATTTCGGGAGTAACCTTGGACCAATCGTCGAAAACGGTCACATGTAAAGGATCCGCACTTCATGAGAGTCAGCTCTTTGCCGGTTCTGTAAACTGGAAACGAACTTACTGGAAATGCATCAGGTGTTGGCGTTCATACTCCATGGCTGCCTCGATGTCTCCACTCTTCAGCACGAGGTCCAACATTTTCAGGTGGCCCGCTTGGTCGTGATACAGCCTGCCATGCCGGCGGCGCACTGTTTGGAACACGAACTCTGGCATCCGCACATAACCAACCACCGCGCGCTCGGAAAGAAGCTCGAGGCGAGCTATGGTTAGCGTAGCTTCAGAAACTTCCTCGCATAGTTTAGTTCTAAACGCCAGGCTTTCGATATCAAGTGTCGTTTTCGAGATAGTCTGTCCCAGATCAGCCACGATGTTCGCCTTGTTAATGTTGACCAATACAAGCGTCTGGAAGGGTTGATTTGGGGGGACACGATCGCCGCCGGGGAGTTCTGCCTTGATAACGGCTGGGGTTGGTTGAGCGGGCGCAGGCCGCGCGAGCGAATCAAACACAGGTATACGGTCCAACCATACCGCCTTGAAGCAGAGAAGATCTTGGAGCCTTGAAAACCGCATCTCCGCCCCTACTTCGGTATTAACAACGACAGAGACCGAATTTGTGATGAAGCCCGAGCCACTTTTGAGCTTTCGGAAGTCGACGGAGAACGCGAGGTTTTGTGCCTTGGCGGAAACGGAGTCCTCGTTAAGGTATCCATGCTGAATGCCGGCGGTGATTGAAGATAGAGTCCCAACGACCGCGACCTCTCGGGCGCCCGGTGAAATTGTAATAACGAAGCCTCCTTTCTCCCAGTTCAGGCCAGCGACTACGTTCACATCGGGTTGGCATGTGAGGTCGAGGGTCGACTTATTGACATCCAAGCTGAAGATAACCTGCATGCTGCCAATAACCGGTGGGTCCTCGTGTTGTGAATCATCCAACGACAGCCCTTCGTGGATCGTAGAAAGGTCAGAGAATGGCGGGATGTAGGGCGACTGGGATGGGGCAGGAGCCTGTGCTAGGCGTTCTTGGACGCGTTTGAAAACGTCAGCTAGGAAAGGCAGCAAACTTGGCCGGAGCACGTTCGAGATCGGATGGATGGTGGTGTTACAGACTAGGGTAGACTGATCGAGAGACGTCGAACCAAGGACCTTTTGTGATGCTGGCGTCGCACGATACTCGAGCCAAGCAGTGACCATAGGCAAATCCAGAGTATCAACTCCGTGCTCGAAGATTTCGCTCTCAGACGTGAACGCAGGAAGCGATTGGGATCGTTCGAGGTCGCTAGCTCGGACGTTCGGTGTGTGCGATCGTATGCGTCCACTTTTGAACTCGAAAGAGGCCTTGAGATTCGTTGTTAAAACTGCGGAGTATTGAGCGTTTGAGGTAACAGGGGGCGCCAAGCTAGCAGTGGAGGACGCTGCGTCCGACTTTGGCGCATAGGTAGCAAGCCTGGCGATGCGGTCTCGCCCTTGCCGGTAGACATCCACAATCGAGAACAAGTAATTGGCGATCGAAGGCTCGAGATCAACCTCAAATCCACTAACGTGTGCACGGACCCAAATCTGCCGCGCCACCGACGTTGCTTCAGAGCGCACGTCCGCTTCCATCGACGGATAGAGCATTCGGTTGCGAGCATTGTGAGTGTTTCCGCTAAAGTGACTCGGTTGACTCTGGTCGAATCTAAACCACACGTCAACTGCCCGTGCTAAACCTAAACCTCTGGTGCTTACCCTGGCACGAATTGAAACGAGAACGCTGCTAACTTGGCTTGTCCGGTCTCATATCTTTGTGTGACAAACGAAATGGAGCTGAGGGATATCAAGAACGCTGATACTGAGGATGGGGTAAGTGGTGTTATTATCGAGGATCCCATTTGAGGCAACATCAGGTCGTCCTGTAAGGTCAGGGGGAAGGCGATGCCGACATCCTTAACGGTAAACTCGATTTTGCGGTTATCTAAGAATGTCTTCGTCTCTTTTTCTGCGTAGGGGCGCTCGCCGAACTCCAGGGTGCGCATGACTTGCCTTGTCTTGCGGCGAACTTCTTCAAGCTCCTGAGCACGCTGTTCTTGTCTGGACAGCATTTCAGCCTGTTATAAGAATGGATGTCAGCAACATCGGCATGCCAGCTTGGTCGGAAATACCTGGATATGGTCGATTAAGTCGCCGAGTTCTGCGATAGCTGCTGGCTGCATGACTGCGTGTACGAAGTTGACAACGATGCCCAAATGGTTATCCTCCTGAGCTATTTCCGGGTGTTCGACGTTTTCTGCCGCCATGTCGAGGACCATATACGCAGATCTGTACTTTCGATCGAAGTTTGACCGAGTACGGCGCGGTGCAGAGTGATGAGCTAGAGACAACGCCAAGCTTTCGACATTGAAGCTCCATCGCTTGACTGTACCACTATGCACTCGGCCCTTGATACTGGAAGAATCCAGATACTGAGTCGAGGATGGGCCTTCGATGCCAACGCGGAACCCTTCAAAAACAAATGATATATCGAACCGGGGGAACGCCGTAGTGGCGGTGGCATCACTTGACGATTTTCTAGCCGGCACGCCACGTTGGTTCCGGAATTCGACTGCGAGGTCTACGAGCTCGTTGAAATCGCTTCCAAACTTTTGCTGAATGGCCAGGAAGTCGTCGACGTATTGGGGTTTGAGCGTGACTGAGAATCGGCCCACATGTAAATGAACATCGAGTTGAGGATATTTCCCTTCAAGTCTAAGCGAGGGAAGCTCCAGGTAAACAAAATTTGCGCCGGATACGGGTCGTTGGCCGCTGGGTTGGCCGCTGCTGAGATGAATAACCTGGGAGCCAATCCTGTGACCAAAGTTTAAGGCCTCCAAGCCCCTGGAATCGGCAAAACTGGTTGAGTTCAAGACATTCCACGTGAGCCAGGTACCATGCATAACGTGCAACTCAGTGCAAAAGTCACGCAGTTGCGCTTGCACATCTACTTTGAACTTCGCCGAAAACAGCGCCGGAACAAACGGCTGTGAGCTGCCCGAACGAGGGCTGCGGTCCAGCTCTGATAATAAGTCCTGGAACATCGAATCATAGGTTCTGAGGAGCAATTTTACACGTCAGAGTGAACGGGATTATATTGAGCAAAACCAACGTACGGGAGGTATTCGGTCCGCCAGCTATCAATGAACCGATAGAGTCGCAGAACGCTACGAGGCACGTGTATCTTGAACTGATCCAAGCACAACAGTAGCCTGGCCTGGGTGAGAACCCCTGGGTCTTCCTTGATAGCCCCATGCACCATAACGTTTCGAAGGTCAATACCGGCGAGCAACGACTGGCTAGACTTTTGGCTTTTACCCTGACTAGCCTGAATCGATATTCGGTTGGCCGCAAAAGTGGCCGAGAGTGAACCTTGGGGCGGAGTTGGGAAAGTAGGTAAGGTAGTGATCGCTACGAAATTTGCCGAACACCCGTAGGTATATGCTTCGAAGGTGATCTGCTGAGCGGGGGCAGCGAAGCCGAGCGAAGACGCGCTGAAAGCCCATTCGAGGACTACCCGCTGGAACGGCATCGATAGGGGTGTGTCGCCTGGTTCAGGCTTCTCTATAGGGATACCCACGGAGCCGAGCTGTCTCTGAACTCGAAGTACCTGCCGAACAAACAGAACACAGGAGGGATAAACAGATATGTTCAGCTGGCGGACAGCGATGGCGCCAACAATGTGCAGTGATTTATCTCCTTTGGAAACCATGCCAGATTCAGCTGAACCAGTTTTGAGCGATGTGTAGTTCATCGTCGAAGCGCGCAAGTTTATTGTTAGGTCGGTAAGCACAAGTTCATTATAATCGGTACCGTGGCTTTGGAGGACGATCTTTGCATGTGGGCAGGTAACGGAAACAACGCCTTGGAAGTGGAACGGTGAGGTGCTGGAGCCGGATGTGGGGAACTGGTTCCGAAGAATGGACGGAATTTTAGGCAGACCACGTTCATCTTGGCCATACAAATCCGACCATTGCGTTTCCATCAACGGTAATAGCTCTTCTAGTTGTTTGCTGGGCAAACCATCGGCTTGATTGTTCAAACTGGCTTGTAAAGCGTTTCTGTCGGCAGCCCCCATCTGACGCACACTTTGACGAATAATCGTGAGTGTTTTCCAGGAAGGATCGGATCGTAAGCGCCCCGGACGACCAGTCTGTACTAGGAACGAAGGCAGATTTGTCGCGAAAGGATCAGGAGCGACGGACTGGCCTTGGAGCCGGCTGATAGTAGTCCAAATGAAGTAGCGATGTCGACGAGAGGACAGATCGGACCTAGATTCCAAGAACGAGGAGACTTGACCCAAGCTGTGACTGGAAGCTCCAATGGTTGTTATCAGGATTTCAGGCGACTTGTTTGAAACAAATGTATCGAAAGTTTTGCAGGCCACGCTGCCCGCATATGTTGGATTGTAGTTGGACAGGTTTAATTTAGCTCCAGATATCTTGAATCGCAATTTGTCCGAAGAGGGTTCGAGTTCATAACGTGAATGCGCAAATGGTTTGTTAACGAGTGTCCGGAGCCGGACGTCGACCAGAGCCGTTTCAATCGCGATAGCAGAGTGCTGAGTGGATTCCGCAGTAAGCGTTTCTAGGCGACAGGAGACTTGCTGCACTTGGATATCAAACAAAGCAAGGACTCGAGCGTCAACGTGAACAGGCACCGCGCTATGAGGATGCATCTCTGTCGAGAGTGCGTCAGCCTCGGTCGACGACATGATGCTCTGCAACAGTTGAACTTTGATAGACGGAATATCCACACTAAGTAAACCCCGAGAGCTGGGAGTTTGGTTGGAGGAAGTTGTGTCCAAAAATTCACCCAAGATGGAGTCGGCCAGCAAGTCCAACCTGTATGACTGCCATAACCCGTGAACACGAATATTACTGAGGAGAACAAAGAAACTCACATGCGCATCCAGTTCAGTCAGTATATCACACACAAATGGTATGCATGTAGGTGTCAGCACAACACCGAGATGACGCTGGACAATGATACTAAATGTTCCAGTGTTCTCATGGTCTCGAGGATCGCGTTTTCTAGGCTGGGAATGGGGAATATCAATAGTATCCTCGGGTTGTGTGTCGAAGGATTTGGTAGGATCCTACTGGAAGGTTAGCAAGGATGGTGAAAGGTAGAACAACAACATACGTGTTTCAAACAATAAGTCTCGTAGTTTGCATTGTGGCCGCTGTGTACAGGGCGATAACGTCGGAGTGCTTGACGGTAATGATCGACGTGTGGCCAGGATGTGGCTTTGATACTAGCGTCATCTTTGATAACGGTATTGTCAGATAGTAGTGATGGTAATGCAAAAAGCACATCTACCTCCTGGTGGCACTATACTACTGCTCAGACTTGGCTCGTATTCCGTCAAGTCGTTGTCAGACTCATCCCCAGAAGACATGTCACCGTCTGGGGCACGAGCATGAAACTGTGACGTAGGCGCGTACTTGCCGAAGGCAACCTGTGGGGTGACCGGTCGCGAACTCCTATAGCACAAGTTAGAATACTCCAGGTGAGAAATCGCTGGACATACGCTACTCTTGCGTCGCGCGAAGCCTCTGTCATCACGTCGTCCTGTTCGGAACGGAATGAATCTTCATACTCCTTGTGCTCTAACGACGAATCAAGTATTGAACCGGAGGGGACCTGGTGATTAGCGAAACCGTCGGGTACCCTTAGAGGGGTAAGGTAGGTCAATCCACCATGGCGAGGTGCTAGAGCTGTATTAGTTTATATGCATAACACTGACGGGGGTATTTACCTTCTGTCGATAGCGCGTTCGGCCCGTATAGAAACACGGTACGATGGGTAGGCGCATCCTGCGCTCGCAGGAAGTTCAGCTGTTCCTCTGCGTGTTCTTTCCATCCTAGTGGTGCGCTTGTATTCTCGCCTGCTAGATCGAGAGAGAGACTCGCGAGTTCGAACCACGTTTGATGGAAGCCAGTGATTCTTTGGATTATCCGAGCGCTAATTACCGGAATGTCGAAACGCATGCACGACGCAAAAGCCTGGTTCGGTCGGTTGGTAAGCTGCACCGAGAAACCCTTAGAGAGCGACAAGTGTAACAACGTGTCATTTCCATTAGGTCGACTCGCGTCCATTCCGCCTTCCACGCCAACGGTAATATCCACCAACGGACAATTCACTCTCAAAAAGGTGACATCAGGGTTCGAGGTAGGTGTAAAGTCTGTTGATGGAGCGTTGAAGTCATCGGAGAAGTTGATACGAAAGGCTCGGATAGCCGCTTGCAATCCAACGACCGATGCGATAGAGAGCGCGCCACTGATTTCCGCTGGCAAGATCTCCCACAGACAAAGATAGGTCGCAACCTCCGGTTCAGGACCAAAAAGGCGGTTCGCGACAATATCAATACCTGCGAGAAGATATTTACCACATGTACGGCTATTAATGATAAAAGGGTTACCTTGCAGACTTAGTCGATCCTTGGGCTTGCTATCACCAACCCGGCCATGACTGAGAGCCGCGGTTAAATCGTCCAAAACGACAAGAGCAATAGGGCCGACGTTGAGCGACATTTCTAAACACCACGAATAAGAAACCACAAACAAAATACACAAAGAACACTCCTACCCATTGCGTATCCATGAAGCCGTAGTATCATTTGCAGTTCCGAGATCTCCAGCACTACGCCAGCTTGGCAGTCATAAACCTCTTGCGGTAAGACAAGTAAACTGTCTGAGACCAAAACGCCCAAGTCGACTTCGAATGGGTTAGACTAGAATGGGAAGAATAAACAAAAAAGAATGTGGGCATGGACTGAATAAGCGTACTTTGCCTTCGCGGTACTTCTCTCGCACAGGATCACCAAAAGTCTGACTATGCAATTTTGTGAAAAACTCATTTCGCATAGTAAAGCTCGTGAACATTCCGAACTAAGTAAAACACCAGGTTAGCTTTCGACACACCAGTTAGTTACCAACTCACGTAATTATCTTTTACCACCATCAAATGTCGAACGGCCCATCCGAATGCTTTAAACACCACACCACTGGCCTACAGAAGCAAAAACATGGTAGTTACACCGCAGCGCTTTCACGCCCTCATAGACTTACCTCAATATCTAACCTTAGGCGATCAACTGCGTCAGGGCGAATATCGGAGTACGCCGTGTGAGATCCAGATATGAGCAGCGATTCAATACGTCCTATGTCCCCTGTACGAGGAGTTGCGAACGCGCTGTGTGTATTCCATTTGGGCATCGAGAGAGCTACGTTAATGCGCGGCGCTGTGATTGTAAACGGTGTGGACGAGAACTCAGGGCGGAACTCGTTAGATAGGATCGAGAGGTCGCTATTGAGGGTTTGGCCAGTAAGAGATAAGATGGCTGTAATACAACAGTTGCTCTAAGCGGTGAGCATCCAAGCAATGGATTAAACCTTACAGTTGTCAACATGCGATAGCGGCCAGTCGATAATGTTGTGATCATTCGCATACAGGTCCAAGCGATAGTTCTCCAGCACCACTCGAAGGTTATATACAATCGGTACAAAGCGCTCGTACTCCTCCGCGTTTGATCGCTTCGCGTCTTCAGGTGCATCATAAGGCGAGCGACTCGTCCAGTCCTTGATGAGGTCAGTTAGGAGATTAACATGATCCCGAAGAAGCTTGATGTTTGGCTTCGCCAGGTTGACTTGCACCCTCCACGTTCGTTCCGCGTTCCAGGTGTGGGGGCTAGGCATTGCCGCCCGTACAAGACACCGATCAGCGCGCAGAAATTCCACTTGGTTCACGCTAGAGAAAGCAGTGATCTTCTTCAGGTCCACTTCGAGAATCGCTTGGAACCCTTTACGAGAGGCAACCATAGGCATAGTGTATTTCAGAAACGAGTCGGCTTCAAATTGCAGGTCAAGCCAGCCATATGGTCGATGCCGTCTGCGTTGAACATCCAGATCACCGAAACCATCGTAATGCCAATCCTAGGACTCACGTCAAAGAACTCCTTGAAAACATTGTAGCAACACTTACTTTAGAAGGTTCGCGGGTCGGAACCCGAACCTTGGTCACGTCGCGAAAACGGACGGATATTCTAAGGCAAACAGATTGTCTAAGGTCCCCTGGCTTGAGGACGGCGGTTGGTTGGGTGTTCCGGTATGTGGCAGGTGTGAGCATCTGCTGCCAATGCACCCTACAAATATCCGTTCAAATAAAGAAGACTCGCTGCCATCTGTAGACTCTACCGTTGACGATCGGCCCAGGGGCCATACGTGATGAGCCCACCATGCAGCTCCAGCTCGACTCCCCATTCGGGTGCCCCATCGCCGTTCCCTATGTCCACGTCTTCCAGAGGCGTTGCTTTCGGATGAGGCGGCACTTTGCCTGGTTTTGATTGAGTAGGTGTAGCAACAAGTTTCAGTCGAAATATGACGCACCCGCAACATCGGCATAGTATATTATGTTCAAGGCCGGCGTGTCGAGAAGACAGGTAACTTTTGCGTATTCGGGTTCGTGTAAAACGCCAGTTTTCTCGTCACTGTCGTTGTCAACGTGATACCGGGCAAGTCCACCCCATTTCTTCTGGCGATGAGGTTGCGCAGAGAGACTGGGTGCCACAAGAGCCGGGACGGGGAGGTGCAAACGTTGCACTAGCTCGTGAAACATCCCAAACGAATATGGGGATGTGGAGGGAACGTTATCCGAACTAGATGTGGTTATCATCAGTCGTTGTGATAGGGAGGGCGAACACAATAACATACGAATGAGCCGCAAGGTATTCATGTATTTCCTCGCCCCGGTCAAGCATTCTCTTGCGATAGTCTGGATTGGTTCGTGTGACTACCTTCACTTTGTCGAACTGAATGTCGTATATTACTTTGTACTCGTCCAGTTTAGAGCGCGACTAAGGGTCAACACATCAACACCAGCAAAGATGAACCGAGGTTGAACTCCATACCTGTGACACACCATAAGTGCCATTGCCCCCAGCAAGATCCAGGATAAGAATCGAAGGAGTTGAATCGTTTCCTATCGTAAGAGCACCCTTACGGATGGCAAGCCCTACAGGTAGGATCTCATTGAAATCGATCTCTGGCATCCGAATGCGCCAGACGGCCTTGCGGAGTCGATTCCATATGGTGTTATCTCCCTTCAAAGAGGATGAACGAGGCGAGGAAGGTGTTGGCGGATAAGTGGGAACAACAGCCGACTGGGGTGTTTCGTCTTGGGTATTGGGTGCATCCTCGGAGCTGAGAACATCCGGAACACCAAATTTTTCGACTATCGCGTCGTAGGAGGGAGTCCTGTTGTAAATAAACCATTCAATACCCTCCATGAATACATGTACCCGGCAAGGTAAGTCCTCATTTTGATTAGGGTTAGACTCTTTACCAAAGAACTATACTTTAGTTGTACTCGTAGTTAGAGGGAAAGTGCCAACGTACTCTCTAGTCCTTCCCCGGCAGGATGGTCGTAGTGAACATCCTCCCCTTCCCGTGTTTTCCATAGCCAGTACCTCCATGTGATATGACAATGTAGAATGCGGATGGACATGTTGCTTGAATGATACTGCACGTTCTTCAGAAGGATGCGACCGGCTAAGAAAGCAAATTGCACCGACTCTGTCAGGAGAATCAGACTATTTAATACACTATTTTACGACTTCACACTTTTGATACTTACCGCACTCAATCCACATGTGGTATCGCTTCCACCAGAGGAAGCGTAGCCCACAACCAAGCATCCATCCCAAAAAACGGTTCCAGTAAAATAGAAAAAACGACACTAGTATGACTATCACTACGCATAATGTAAGAAGTAACCTAGAAACAAAAGTATTAGTATCAACCAAAGGGAGAAAACTAGGGACACTTGCCAGTTTAGACTTCGGATGCTGAATGCGGGAACAAGAATCTGAGGTTCGATCTCCATTACTTGGTAGTAATTTAGACCACAATCTGCATTCTTATGGGATCCTCTGGGGGGCTGGGTTAGAAACAGATATGTCTGGCTTTGACAATAATCGGTAGTGGTGTTGGCCAGTTAGAAGGTTGGTGGGATTTGCCTGAATCACATGACCCCGGAAAAGGACTTTTACCTTTGAATCTTGAGTGCGATTGTATCATCTGCTCCGACTTATAATATACACCCAGCCTGCATGGCCGCGCCCCTCCGTCCCAAAATCATCGGCTTAAAACTCTCAGTCAATAGGCCATTCAGCCCAGAGAAACTTTACATTGAACAAACGGCCCGAACCCGGGCCCCTTGACCTCGCTTCTGCTTTGCGGATATGATTGGTCAACTCAAACCTTCTTCGACGGACTTGGGTGCCGTTCACGTTTGGTTCGGCCTACTCCTGAGCTGGCGAAGATGAGGACAAAATGCCTTGAACCGCGAGAGCAGGGGAACTGACCTCGACAAGAAGAGGCCCAGAACCAATTGTTCCTGAGCGTACAGTAAGTGCAGCAAAGCAGTGCTAGACATTACACGTGATTTAGTACACGCACGATTTCGCGTAATGATTTAGACCCCTGATGTTGTTGTGATTGGTATACATCTGTTTGCACCTCACCACGAAACAACCGGCCCGAAAGACAAAACATCATGGCTCCCTCCACCACTGTCCGCCGGTCCACACGGACTGTAAAACAGGCCTCTTATATCACCGTCGCTGAAGAATCCTCCGGAGAAGACAATGCATCCCACGAGCCCATCACTATCTCGGATAGTTCTGAGGCAGACACACCATCGGCGGCACCTCCCCTGAAGCGCAAACGCGTGTCGAAACCTCCAAAATCATCCAAGACAAAGCGCCTGGAGAACCATGTCGCTAGCCCAGACGTCTCTGGCCCTTGCGAAACACACCATCCCACCACACGCCATGACCCTCAGCGTCTACTGCCGTATCTACCCGCACTATTGGACTGGTTCGAAGAGAAGCGAGAGGTCCGGGGCATGCCGTGGCGCAAGACGTACGACCCTAACTTGGCGAAGGATCAACGAGGGCAGAGGGCGTACGAAGTACTAGTCTCAGAAGTGCGTGCAAGCATATCCGTGATCTCCGTCTCGTCCTAATATTTTGGCGTAGATCATGTTACAGCAAACTCAGGTAGCCACGGTCATCCCTTACTACAACCGTTGGTTCGATAAGTAAGAGCTTACACTAGCTAAATTAAGGCAAGATACTTACTGATCTTGGTCGAAGGTTCCCAACTCTTGACTCCCTTGCTTCCGCAGACCTACCCGCGGTGCATGCGCTCTGGAAAGGACTTGGCTACTATCGCCGTGCCGGGTTTCTCCTTGCTGCGGCAAAGAAAGTGAAGGCGCAATATGGGGGGTACATCCCAGAGGATATCAAAGTAATGCAGAAGGAAGTGCCCGGAATGGGCCGTTATACTGCTGGTGCGAGATAAACTGACAGTGGCACTTGTTGCGATTCTGATTCTGATTTCTTCGAACTTGCTCGTAGGCGCTGTCGCATCCATCGCGTATGGGATAAAGGCTCCAGTAGTACGTGCATAATGCGAGGTGCTGGTTCTGGCTCACTTATCCTAAACGTTCCTTCTGCTTCGACTGATTAGCTCGATGGCAACGTTCAAAGGCTTCTCTCCCGCGCGCTTGCTATCCACGCCAATCCGAAATCTAAGCAAACACAGGATATGCTCTGGGGTGCCGCTACAATATTAGTAGAGGCCCCCTCTTCAGCCGAAGATTCGACCTCGGCGAATGCAGGCGCCCGACCTGGTAATATAAATCAAGCCTTGATTGAGCTCGGGAGCACTGTATGCCGACCAACTACGCCTTTGTGCGGAGAGTGCCCAATGAAAGCTGGATGCGGAGCTTATGAGGTATAGTTCCAAAAGTTTAAAATCGCGTGGTCCAAGTTGACCCAAATATTTCAGCTGGCGCAGCCCGTTGTGCCCGGACAGGCAGCCCACCAATCAGCGGATATCGAAGAACTATGCAAAACTTGCGAACCTCTCCAAGCGTCTACTCATTCAGTCACTCGGTTCCCCATGAAGATAGATAAGAAGAAAGCACGGGTGGAAACTAGCGTTGTGTGTGTTATGCGATGGACGAATCCCAATGGGGAAGAATGGTGGTTGATGAGCAAGCGTCCCTCAACTGGTGAGGACCACAGGCTACATCTTTTCCCGCGTGAACTAAACGATCTACTACTAGGTCTTCTTGCTGGGCTTTGGGAATTCCCAACTCTTGACCTTGCGCCTGTATCCACCACTCAGAACGCAGCGTCTGAAACATCAGATCCTGAGGACGGGACAACATCGCACCCGCCTCTTTCCGCTATACCATCAATGGTTCTGCCCAAGCTGCTCGCCCCTAGCTCTGCAGGGGCCAAAATAAATTTACACAAGCATCTCGGCAGTGTTCCACACATATTCTCGCACATCCACAAAACATATGAGGTTGTCTTTTCCGCCGTAGAGTGGGACGGGGATCATCCCCCTCAATTAGGCATAATCTTGGAGTCAGACGAGAAGACAAAGAACAGCGACCCGAAAACTAAACGAAA
Organism: Ceratobasidium sp. 414; assembly: GCA_019616945.1. Lineage (NCBI taxonomy): Eukaryota > Fungi > Basidiomycota > Agaricomycetes > Cantharellales > Ceratobasidiaceae > Ceratobasidium > Ceratobasidium sp. 414. The sequence continues at coordinate 96,806 of WSTK01000008.1, read as the reverse complement.
ACGCACTCCCAGCTGTAGGGATGAATATATGCTACCCGCTCAGGCGTTGTGGGTGCCCAGGGAAGAGGTATTGAACCAAAAGTGCGTTTTGCATCGCTTTCTCGAGTTCTATAGTTGAATACTCATAGTCCACAACAGTGTCGGCGTTGGGATGAAAAAGGTTTGGGAGCTCATACTCAAAGACCACACCATCTAAGTCGTGCATCGCACTTAGCCAGTTTTGTTCTATTCATTGCACTTGTCAAATACTCTTTTGTACATCCTAACATACATTTTGGTACAACCCTGTCAACCAGACACCTGCTTAGTAAAATAAGCCTAGGCCGTACCCTCAATTTTATACGATACATTACTTTTAGGGGAAACGACATTCGAGGCGCCTAGACCTGAGTTGCAGTTTTTTGACTGGTCTGTCCACGCTGTCGTAACACGTTTGGAACTTTATTTGATGTTGTTGATTTGCTGCAAGAACCCTGAGGTATCGGAGTGTCCCTAATTGGTGACCACCTTGGGCTTATCCAACATCACCTTGCCGAGCATATGCCCTAGCCAAACTGTCAATGTCAACCTGTTGCCCCCGATCATCGCGTCGAACACCTACATCTAAGCACGGAATATTTGCGCAGGAAATAATTTCACATTCTTTGAACCAAACCTCACTCGGCTGGGATGCTCGACACGCTGCGGCGCATTCCGCGCCAGCTCGCTACTGTTTGTAAATAGTTCCACCACTCTATCTCTACCCCTCCGTCCACACAAACTCTTGCGGATGATGTTTCGCCCCATCAGTCATGCTACTATATTTACTTGTCCCGTTCCGAGTCTAAGTTTCGACCCCGGGCTGCAATTTCCACAGAGAACATTGGAATTCGGCTGGTATCGACGGTACTAACTGCCGACTTTGCTGTAAATATATCCTACACAGCTGGTGCGTCATAGCTTGACCCAACATACTCGCACAGGGGATGGTGGTAACCTCGAAATTTCACGCAGCCCAGCGGCTGACCGAGAGCTAAATTCATACCTGAGCCTAACTTCTTGGATAACAAATGTGTTAACTTTTGCTTCTCTCATTATCCAAATATAATGGTGCTGATATACGCATTTAGTACACAGCAATGGTAAATTGCTAGCATAAACCAACCGTGGACCATCAACAATCGCGAGTCAAGGAGGGTCAATGAACGTGGAAAATCAGCCACTTGTCATCATATTCAAACCTTGCTCGTGTGCTCCGAAGAACCTACGGTCGATATCCTGCAGCCTGTGGTCACAGCCTAATATATTGGGAATAACTAGCATCGTTTGATGCACCGGCGAAGGTTTTCCAACGGACACTCTGACTTGCTCCTCCGGCCCAGATCAACGGATCCACAACGCCTTTGATATCTGACTCCTCGGTCTGACATCGCCTGCGTTCCTCAACTGTGGTAACTTTATCTGTGTTGGGAACACTCTGGGGTTTTGCGAGGAAACTTGCCGCGCCCTGTTACGCCTAGTCCCCCGAACTCTTGGGGCACCTGTTATTTAGTCACTACTCCCATCCCATACAGAACCGACTCCACCAAAATGCGTTAGGAGGCTCTGCAGCGTCCTACACTCGAAGCGCACACAAACAGCCAGCATAAAAAGGAAGGCACGATGTTTTTGTACAATACCCTCCCGCCGATACATCGTACAACCTTCTCCGACACTTTTCTCAACCATGTCCAACGCCCAACAGCCAACTGACGACAACAGTGAACGGGGCTCTCAGTCGAGTGTTGATACAGCTCGCTCTCGCACCGAGCCCCCCCCTTTCCAGGCATTCCCGGCGGCAGCACGTGAGGCTCGCCCGAGGCCGAATTCCCGGTCCCAAGCTGCTCTGGGCAACCCGGTAACGCCAGAGGTAGCTCGCAGCGGTATCCATCAGCAGGGACCTCAGGATGATGCGAGCCTACACAGTTCTGGTCATGGCGCGGATGCAAGCGACTTAGCGCACCGTGAACGTCAGCGCGCTGCCACTTTGCCCGCATTCACTCCTTTCCCCTCGGCCGCTCCAGGATCCCGATGGGCACCTCCGGAAGGTGCTCGCCCAGAGCCGGCTCGTCCGGTACCTCCACCGGCATTTGAACCCGAGTCTATGCAGTATCTGCCTGCTTACCATGGCGACACTGTCCGATACCCAAGGCAAGTCTTGAGCCATAGAAAAGCCATTATATAACAATGATCTAACTATATTTTAGTGTGGGAGGACAACCGTCTCCCTATGCACCGCCAGGACCATTGACTGCTAGACCTCACGTCTGTGAGCACTGCGAGACTGGGTTCGCACGAGCCCATGATCTTCGCCGGCACTTGGAAACACACAGGGTAAGTGGTACATTTTCAGATTCTGACCACCTCTGATGCCTTTCTACACCAGAGTGAGCGCCCACACAAGTGTCCGAATTGCGGTCGCTCTTTCAGTCGCAAGGATGCGGTACGTCCGTAGCCTACTCGGCGACACCCATTGCTGAAAATTCTACAGGTCCAGAGGCACCTCGTGCTCACCCAGTGTTCCGATCCTACCCCAGGCAGTTCTTCGAGCCATTAGAGCCACTGTTTCAACAGATGGCTGCAGCAAGTATCTATTCTTTCGTTATTGCGCGTCGTACGCTGGTCGAGTGAACTTTTGCCGATGTTATGCAAAGCTGCGCTTTCATTGAAGATGTCTGAACCATGTATGCGTGGTGTGGGCCATTAAATATTGATTACTATTCTAAAGCACCCCTGCACTGTATGCACCCATCTGAGTTGAGTGGCGCTAATTGTTCTGGAGCAGGGAGCGCCGCATACAGCCAACAATATCACCGAAAGACCAGGCTTCAGCCTCCCGATCCCACCGAAGATCCTTCCTAGCTGGAGGCGAAAACAAAGAAACAGGCACAGAGATATTTTCATTTGGCTGTCATCCTCTTAAAGTCCTGTCAATATGTCTATTTCAGTAATAAATTTGTGGCACCTCGCCCACATAACACACCACAAAGCCCGCATTAGATCATGCTACCGGCGTAATACTGGCGCGCTGTCGACCCCCGAATTATCACAGGTGTTTCGGATTGCATATTACTGCAAGAAGTGGCTTGGTGCGTCCGACACTAAATCAAATGTGATATTCTCGATCCATCCGGGTACGGTTTATAGCATTGATAGGTGCAGGTATGACGAGGCCCACACACTCAATTGCTTTGGTCAAGGGTTGGTCAGCCCGGAAACACTTGTTCGTTACGTGGTCAACCTGACACCCCCACCAAGCCACCACAGGCCTAGTAGTTTGCGCCACCACCATGGTATGTGGATGTGCTCGCTTGAGTGTATATGCGGTAGGGGACTTGCCTGGGCCAACGATATACGAGCGGAACGGGAAGGGACGTGGTTAATCCAGCCGGCGGCAAGTAAATATATTCGATAAGGTTTTAAGCTCGCAATTCATAAAAATGGATTTAATCAAATTAGGAAGCTCAGGGCAGTCAAACATCTATCGGCCAACGGGTGCATTTCTAAACCTATGGCCTGACACGTTCTGGTGACATACCCAATGTTAGAGGCCGCTTGGTATGTTAAGTTCAGATGATTGATCCGTGATCTTATTGCTGTAGGGCAGGGTATAGATGTTCTCGCGCCACAAAGAGCAAGTGTCAAGGGGTATCGTTTGGCCCCGTCGAACGTTCGGTCAATCTTATCCCCGCAGAGTGAACATGGAGGGCCTCAATTCCTGGATTTTAGGCTAAAAAGTGCCTACCGAACCGTGGCAGTCAGTGGGGGCCTGTCCTTTTAGCCTAAAAGTCCAGGAATTGAGGGTTCTTCATGGCTGTCAAACTGAGTTAGGCACTCTCCCAATATGATCTAAAATAAACTATTAGTGCTAAGCTAGTTCGAGACCCAAACTGAATTACTGAGTGAAGGTAACTCGGCACGCTGGCATATTTGCCCGGGCAAAACTTGCCTAGAATGGTTTGATAACCAAACACTTGCGCTTAAAAATGCCAGTAAAACGCAGTGTGTGCCTGAGCAAGTTGGTCACCGACAGATCAGATACAGATCTGATGACCAGTTGTTCGAGGGTCAGGTATGTACCATTTCAAGGTACAGTATGGGGGAACGCGCTTACGAAAGAGGCGCGCAGGTGGAAAACGGAATCGAGTAGTGCAATACCTACCGTGGACACCATGTCATGTGGGGAAGCTTAATCGGTCAACAGCGTTAGTGCGTACTGCCATCTCGGCACGGAGGACAGTCAGCGGCAACCTTCCCCAACCTGTCATGCCCACTCGAACGCAGACGAAATTGTGAGTGGGCCATTCGTTACTGCGGATCGTCAATGCCGTCTCTGTGCGGCGGGGGTGGCCGTTCTGTGCAGGTGAATATGTCAATCGCGAAGGGACGGGGCGCACAGGAAACGCGGAAGATTCGTATATGTACCCCGAGAACTAACGAGCGACTTGTGTATACGGTTCGACTACAGGCGGGCCAGCTCTGCTAGCGAGGCAGAGCAACTACCTCTATGCTCAGGATGCCCCAACTCTAACTTTTCAGCTTGTCGCCAAAATCGGTATGTCAGAGGTGTTTGTATATCAAGCGCCGAGGCAGATCTGGCAGGTTTCCGCACCAAATACGTGAAATGGCAAGTCAAACAAGGGCTGCGGTTGGTAAGTACTGCTTCCCAGTTGACCCGACATTTCACACGACCGTCGGGACGGTACATAGTCAGCGTTGTTGCTGGGGTGAAAGTGAACCCGCCGGGAATATGGGGTGAGCAAGCAATTGGATCGAATTCGACGCGTATTCCGGCGTACTCCGAGGGTGGAATATGGGGTGACCCATCACGAATCTAGCCCCACCGAATGTGATGGTGTCTGTATCGAGAGTGGTTGCAAGGTCAGGAGTCGAAACATTAATATTGCAAGCCCGGACCTAACGTCCCGCTAAACACAACTCCATCGCCGCTGCTGCGTTCGCGAAGGCAAGAAACTGATTTGCCGCCCCGTACGCGGTCGTCTACCGTTTCCCAGTTGCTGATACGCCAGGGGTGAAGATCCGCGTGGTGAGGTCAGGAACGAGTTGAGGAGGCTGTGCCGGTGCCAAGGCTTGGTCACGTGGCCGCTTGGTTGACTTCACTCTTCCTCGAAGCCCTTGGCTTTTCTGCACGTTCCTTACCCCCCACCCCCTATGAAGTCCTTGTTGCTCTTGTCGCTGGCCTCAGCAGCATCGGCCTCTTCAGCTTCTACTCACATTCCGCTGGTTCGTCGTGTTCGCTCCGGGGTTGTTACACCAGAATCGTTAGCCGCGCAACTTGAGGCGATTGACTCGAAATATGGGCGGCTTGGTGGCAAGGGCCAAGTCAAGCCACGACAGGCTAACTCGGGGGTTCCGCTGGTGAATCAAGCTGGAGATACGTCTTACTATGGAATTATGAACGTTGGGACACCACCAGCGCCGTATGGAGTAGCTTTAGGTGAGCCGATCTTGCCCTAATCGACAGCTATGCTGATTGTGACCCAATAGATACTGGGTCATCGGACCTCTGGTTCCAAAGCGATGCATGCACTGGCTGCACCCAGGGAGTCAAGCTCCGTACCACCTCTTCGTCGCTCAAACAGTCTGGTGTACCATTTTCAATTACATATGGGTCTGGCACTGTTGGGGGTCAAATCGCTTCGGACATAGTTCAGATGGGTGGGTTCACTGTGCAGAACCAGGTAATGGGGTTGGTGAACCAGACAACGGGGGTGTTGTTGACGGGGCAGACGGCAGGGCTGCTTGGTCTAGCCTTTCAGGTTGGTTCCTGATTACCTCTTACCGGGCAGGCTGTTTGAAACATTTTCGCCTAGTTGTTGTCAAATACGCAGTCTACTCCATTCTGGGAAGCGCTGGTCTCGGGCGGCCAGTGGACAGAGCCGTTGATGAGTTTTTGGATGACGAGGTATGTGTTTTATATTTCATATCATGGAATGTGATTTCTAATTATTGTATTTTTAGGTTTACAAATGTAACAAACGTACAGGAGGAAGAATATGGAGGGGAGTTCCGTATGGGTGGTACCAACGCTACTCTTTATACCGGTGACATCGAGTACCACGATATGCCTGCAACCGCACATTCGTATTGGATGATACCCCTTCGACGTGAGTACCTCGTTGTACAAGGCACTGAACCATGTTAATTGGTTGGGTAACAGAAATCAGCGTAAACGGCGGACAACCCATTATCATCACTAATTTGGGTGTTACATCCCTTGCTGCTATTGACACTGGGACTACCTTGAGTGAGTCGACTCGCGTATCGGGGTTCTTGTCGTTCTGATGTCGGGGTGTAGTCGGTGGTCCGCCAGATATTGTTGCAAGCATTTACCAGCAGATCCCCGGTTCTCAGCGCGGAACCGGTGACCTGCAGCGGTACTGGATATATCGTGGGTGGCACGTAGTTTTTGGGTTGTGTGTGTGCTAACTTGAGAATGAATTCGACAGCTTGCAGTCAGGCCGTTACGGTATGTGGCAAGGGTTGGTTCTCACCACGCTTTAATCGTAACCAAACCTTTGCTGCCCTAAGATCACCTTCAACTTTGACGGTCGCGCCTGGCCGATGGCACCAGCGGACTTTCAGTTGCTTACAAACGACCCTAGTTTATGTATTGGGTCAATCTTCGAGGCTAGTCTCGGCGGCCTGGGAAACCCGGATGTGCCCCAGTGGATCGTCGGAGATGCATTCCTGGTAATAAATGTCTGTTCTTTACTACGATGGAAGCTTACATCGGTTCGTAGAAAAATGTATACTCGGTATTCCGTTACAATCCACCTTCGATCGGATTTGCCCAACTTTCCGCCTTTGCTGCAAGTGGAGGCGTAGGGCAAGCGCCTCCGAACGCCCCAACGTCTTCGGCTGTGGCTCCTAGTAAGTGCACTAGGAGTAAAGCGTCTTGTCCGAGGGCTAATGGTTTTATCGCCTAGCCGCTACGTCGGCTAATACGCCTGGTACTCTGCCACTTAGCGCAACCGGGACCATCTCATCGGTACCAAACACCACTGGGCCTGCAGCAGCCAACTCCGCCGTCCTGCAGGGTTGGAACACTTTTGGGGGCCTAGCAGCACTATTAGTTGGGGCTGTTATTGCGATTTAATCCACAACACCAAGGCTTTATACCACATTACTTCTAGTCACTCGTTTCATTGGCATTTTGCACTCATTACAAACGCGATAAAGTCTGATAATTTGTTTAGGGAAGGGTTGCGCTGATGGTAATTATTGATATTTCAACCCCCCGCATAAGACTGGTCGTCCCCCCTGCCTTGAGCACTGAAATGGTGGCAAGAAGGATCCTTTGTTTGTTTGTGCAAGTGTTCAAATTGGAAAGATTAGACGCCGATCAGGGTGTAGCCAAATCAAACGGGTCGCACCGTCTGATCAACTCTCCAGTTTGCTCATGACAAAGCCCCTCATTTATGTTTTTTCACTCATTTTCGGCTTCGGCATGTCTTGTTCTCCTGCTGTCACGGATTGACTCTGCAGACGCGGGCTCGGTATCAGGTTCTTTATCCTCGGCCTCGCTTCGTTACACAAAGCCCTCTGGTTTTTTAGACTTTGAGGGAGAGAGAAAGGCCCTCCTTCAAAAATATGGAAGCACACAATCCAAAAGTCTTTCAAGGCGACAAGGCGTAGTCCAGGCGAACACGACCAACCAAAACACAGATATTTTGTACTACGCAACCATCCAAGTAGGCACACCGCCCCAACCTTATGGGGTCATCCTGGGTCAGTCTAGCGTCCTTATCGCTATCGCGGTTTATTACTCATTCTCACGCGTTCTAGACACCGGCTCATCCGACCTGTGGCTGCAGAGTACCAAATGCGCGCCGTGCACAGGGATGCGCTTCGACCCTGCCCACTCGTCGTCGCTCAAGAATTCTTCCACGCCATTCGCTATTACATACGGTATCGGCTCCGTAAAGGGCATCCTCGCGACCGATTCGGTCTCCATCGGCTCTGGCTCGTCTAGTTTTGCTATACAGCACCAAGTCTTGGGTCTGGTGAATTATACGAACAGCACGCCTGTTCCCGGCAACATCACCGGACTCATGGGTCTCGGCTTCAAGGTAAGCTCTGGAACATTTCATTCCACTGGATGAGGCCTCACGGACCTTTGGTTTTCTGGGGTCGTTGATGCAAAAGAACCTCGCAACGTCAAAGGCGACGCCGTTTTGGGAGGCTCTGGCTTCGAGCGGCAAATGGGCCGAACCAGTGATGAGCTTTTGGATGACCAGGTACGCTGGGATAGCCTGTGTCGTAGACCACCCTATTACCTCCGGACTAAATAAATATGCCATGTCAATCGTAGATACAACAACGTTTCTAGCGCAGACGATGCAGAGTTCGGTGGAGAGTTTACAATGGGTGGCACGAACACGGCTCTCTATACCGGCGGCATTGACTACGTTGCCCTGCCCAACGCCTCGAATCCCACTTTCTGGGCTATCCCATTACAGCGTGAGCCTTGATTGTCGATCTTTCACGTGCAGCCTCCCTTGGGCTCCCGGTACTCAGGTAATATTGGTGACCTTGCCTTCTCCAGAAATTACTGTCAACGGACAAGGTGTATCCCCCACCACCGGCACACTAGCCGCAATCGATACTGCCACATCGTTGAGTGAGTACACGCCGCACAATTTTTAAGCTGCCACGACCCAATTCGGTTTGGCGTCGCAAATATTGGTACTGATCACCATCAATATTTGCATATCCAGTTGGAGGCCCCCCAAACGCTGTGGAGGATCTATATGCCGCCGTACCCAACGCTGCGCGGGGACAAGGAACACTAGAAGGATTTTGGACGTTTCGTAGGTTGCAATCCCCCTAATCGTCGGTTCTACTGATCGAAAGTTTTCACCCCTGCCCGCCGTAGCTTGTGCACAACAAGTCACGGTAAGTCGCCTGGCTTGGCCCCAGTGTTCTCATTTCGAACCGCAAATCGGCTATATGGATGAACCTGATCGATCGTCCCGTTCAGGTTATACTAAATTTTGGCGGTGGTCGCACATGGCCGATGGCCTCGGCTGACTTTGCGCTGGCCACTAATGATCCCAACACCTGCGTGGGCGCAATATTCGAGACGACACTGGGGGACGAGAACAACCCCCAAATCCCGCAATGTAAGCACATTTGTCCAAATCCCACTTCGCACCTACACGCGTACAACTCGAGTTCTGACCTACACCATAGGGTACATTGGCGCCTCTTTCCTGGTCAGTATGTGGTTACTTAGTGCATACCTGTGGTTTGTCGGTTTCAGCCTTACTTACATGCTATATTTTTGTACCTGCTTCGGCAGAAGAACGTTTATTCGGTATTTAGGTATGATCCGCCGGCGGTGGGATTCGCGGAGCTCTCGGCGATGGCGTTGCAGCACGGACCAGCCCCAGCCTCCCCATCAAGCAGTAAGTCCCATTTGTCAGATTACCTTCCCCGCACGTATTTTGCGTGGCGCTTCCGCCCCACTTGTCACTCCTACCCCCGCGCCTACCATAGCCGCCTTGTTGACGTTTCCGATATTGATTCCATCTGTTGTTGCAGCGGAGAGCGCTCGCTCTGCCAACGCCAGCGGAAGCAGTACCAACAATGGTGTCCAACTATCGCCTCGAGAAGCTTCAGCCTGGTGGATGATCTTAGTGTTACTGTGCGCGGTCACGTTTGGACTCTAAGCTTTGTTACTATTCCGGCAGGCGGGCCCATTCGCCCGACTGTACTCAATGGACGGGACCCCTGACTCGTTTCACTGTGCCTTGTTATCCTAATCTAGAGCGCATATAGCACCTTACTCGTATCGTACAGTACTTGCACTCATTTGTACATGCTGTCTTTGTTCTGTTCTCCTGTTTTCGGTATGGCTGCGGACTACTCGGGACAAAATCATTTGCCACCAGCCTGTCTTCGTCTTCTTCACAGCGCGTGTAGTGTGTGCGGTGCGCTTGGCCAAGTTCTCATCGTGAGTGATGTGCGCAAGGTACGAAAAGCGGTACGGCGTGGCGAGGTGATCAGACTAGACCCAGGCAGTGCCACATCAGCTCGTTTTTGCTGTCGTCCGGCAGCACATGGATCGATGTAGAGCTCATTGTCGTGGACAAGCCACGCAGCTCGTTGACATCTCGACACGATAAACTCATCGACATCGGAGATGTTCGACTTGGCTATTTCAATTCCTCGTTAATCCGCCTTCTGGTTCGTCCATGATGGTTCTTGATGTCTATCTTTTGCTTTGTCTCCATCACACGCGTCTGGGTGCCCAGAACGAGCGACATCGCACCACTCGAGGGGGAAACAGGTACACGCATGCTGCTAGTAGCTGATTGATTCGCTCCTTTGCTCATAACGGCGAGCTCGCAGCGACTGCGCTTTTGTGGGTTGGCAACCCAAATCCGATTCTCGTGCCAAAATCTAAAGATACAGCGACCACAGCATGATACCGATCGGTGCAAAAAGCAAACGTGAGGACATCTCCGAGCAACGATGGAAATCGATGTGCGTATCACCCGGGCGACGCATGGCCTCACAAAAAATACTCTGGAAGCTACCGCCCCAACCCCCAACACATCAATCAGCGTGCCTCGACAAGCAGCCAAGTCGGACGTACCTTGGCGGCTGCACCCACTGCCTGTTGACTCGGGCCATCCGTCTGGTTTTCCGGTGCGGCTTCAAACACGTTGAAGTGCATGGTTTCGCCGGGGCCGACTTCGAGTATGCTCGCCGAGTTGCCACACCGGTAGCAGTAGTTTGGCGCGCTCCACACGGTTGACAGCCGGTTCTCGAACAATACCGTGAAGCCTTCCATGCAGAGTTGATGCGCGCGCAGAATGTGGTGCATGTTATTTGTCTGCAGAAACTTCCGGACGACGCCTGAGCCAAAAGTGTACCCCGCACCGCTAAACACAGAACGGATCAGCCCAGTCGGAGTTGACAGATGAAATGCGAAGAGTCGAGCCACACGGGTCCCCGGAGCGCATATGCAGCAAGAAATCGACCGTTCCGGGGAAGAAAAAAAAGACCACAAGTCAAGCTGAAATAGAACCGGAAAACGGATGTGCGGGGGTGCATGTGCACACGGACCTAAACCAAGAGGCTCCGAGTGCGGAGAACGAAACACGCATCCACTTACCGGGGCGAAATCGCAAAGTCCTCTTTTTCCGAGTCTGGATCGGACCAGACGAGGTCGGCCATAGCGCCCTCGTGAGGGATCTCTGTGCGCCGATAGGTCAGTGGAACGAGGGTGGGAGAGCGGAGGGGTATGCGCACCCCGAAACCGATCGACGACTTTAATTTGGTCGATTGAATGGATGGTCGGCGAAAGACCTGCCGAACATGAGTTGGCTGATTGGAGCAAGGGCTAGAGCTAGGGCGGGACGCACCTCCATGAACACAGAATATCCGATCCTCGATCACGACCGAGAGGGTAAGATAGTCGAACATATCGGTAAAGTAGGTCCAGACGCTCGACGAACCGTACTTTCGGACACATTCGGTATAGAAGCCGTATGACTATGTCTGGCGGGTGAGACGCGGAGATCGAGAGAGCAGACGGCCGCACCTGAGTGACCGCGCGCGACTCGTGGTTGCCCCGAACGAGCTGGACGCGGTGCGGGTAGCGCAGCTTGAGACACGTCAAGAGGGAAATGGTCTCGACGCTAAAGAGCCCGCGGTCGACATAGTCGCCTGGGACACGTCAGTGGCCGGGACGCACTTGGTTGCCCACGGGGCTCACCAAGAAAGAGATAATTAGTGTGCGGCGGGTAGCCGCCGATTCGAAAAATCTCGATCAGATCGTAAAACTGCCTTGGAGACGGTGAGATGATGCGGGACCGCTGTCGGGTGACTCACCCGTGGATGTCACCGACGACGGTGACAGGAGCCGAGACGTGCACGACGTTGCTCTCGAGCATGAGGACCTCCTTTGTCTTTTCGCATATCTCGCGCAGGAGCGTCTCGTGCAGGAGCTGTTTGTGCAGGAGCTGCTCGATGCATGCGTCGAGGTCGAATCCCATTGTGGCAATAGGCGCCGAGGCTTACGTCACGTCACGTGGGCAGCACAGATGATCGCAAAACAGTGATATACAGAGAGTCCGGTCTAGGCTCGAAAAACAGTAATGCACAGATAAAGAAATGGCTTTTAGGTTACACGGTCCGAAGCAGACTAGCTAAACACAAGAAGAAATGACAGAAAGGATGGGAACCGACGGCCCAGCACACTGGAAAACGACACGAGCCGAGCCTGATGATCGAGGTACAGCATGAAACCGGTGGCGCTGCAACTGCCCGCGGAGCTCACGAGCGCTGGAAGTGCGGGTGCACGGGCACCAGCCCGCCGTCGTACTCGAGTTGCGACTCGCTCGCGGGGTAGCTCTGGAACCCGGAGCTGCTGTCCTCGGGCGTGCCCTCGTACGCAAAGTTTTGCGGTGCAAATGCGGGCAGTGACAGGCTGTTGCGCACCCCGTGGGGTGGCGTCCACTCGCCATGGCGGGCTTCTGGATCGGTCGCACGAGAAGCCCCGTACTCCTCAAACGAGCTAGAACTCGTCTTGGGCAGATAGCTCAGGCCCCCGTACGGCGAGTTGAACGCTGTGCCCGGCGCCGGAAACGGGCCCGACCCGTCGAGGACCGAGCGGCTGATTTTCGACTGCCCCTGATGCGGGGGGCTGTTCGTCAGCGGGAGCTCGCCGAAGCGGTACGAGTTGTGGAGCGAGCTCGAGACGGAGCGGGGCGACGCCGACGCCGACGTGAGGATGCTCGACGCCAGCGACGGGGTGCCCATCGTGCGCGTGGAGTACGGCGCAGAGAGCATCGACGGGAGCGGCGACCCCGTGTACCCGCCGAGCAGGCTGGGTCGCCCGTGCTCGACCTCGCCGAGGTACATCATCGTGAGCGGGGCACCGGTCCCAGACGGGATGCTCGGCAAGCACGGGTGCTGGTACCCGTCCTCGTACTTGATTTTGCTCGACGGGACGACAGGGTCGCGGCCTGGCGACGCACAGCGGCGGATGCCTGGCGGCCCCGAGCTCGACGCCGCTGAAAAACGCAAAATGAGCGCGGGCCAAGAGCAAATGATCGCCATGACACACCGTCGGGGCGTTTGCGTTTGCGTGTGTTGTTCGGGCGGCGGCGGTAGACATAGTCGGGCCAGCGCGCGTTGAAGTTGTCCTTGAGCTTGCGCGCACGGTCGAGGTAAAACTGCTTGCTGTCCTAGAGACGGGGCGTGAGCGGGGCGCGAAGCGAGCGAGGACGACCTACGGCGCTCATCGCGGCCCACTCGGAGCTGAGCACCTTGCTGATCTCGCCCGTGCGCAGGGGCGGGTTGTTTGCGGTGATCTCTGGACGGCGGCGACGGGCGAAAATCATAAACGCGTTCATCGGACGACGGGGGGTGCCGTCGGGGTTGAGAGCCTGGGCAATGAGCGCGTCGTTGTCTGCAAACGATGAGCAGGGGCCGGCGACAGCGCAGGGGGCTCACCACTGGTGTCGTCGGGGCTGTCGTCTTCATGGTGCGCGGGTGCGGCGGGCTTGGGAGCAGACATGGAGGAGTGGCGGATCAGTTATCAAAGCAAAGCGGGGGGCGGACTGGTTAAAAGCAATTCAGTCGGCCTGGTTAAAAGCAATACAGTCAGTTGCTTCCGAGGCAAAAGCGGCCAGTCCCTGTCTTCTCGGACAGGTCCGCACACGCTGATCGAAGCCCAATCCGAGATCTGCGCCAATTCTGCTTCGGCCACCCCCTGCTATGTCCGTCGAACTTGCATACAATCCATTCACATAAATACATACACCTCAGGCGAATCCAAAGCCCTCGCCCCCCTCGTTGATTGCCAGTAGCAGTTGTGTCCGCAGCTTTTCGTACGACGAGTACTGCGGCAGATCGACTGGGCCCCGTCAGCATCGCCCGTGCGGCCAGCAGCCAGCCCACTTACTTTGGTTGAAGCACGTATGCGCCTGCGGCAGCCGGTCAGAGTCCCCGTACGCACGGTGGATCGAGAAGCGCTGTGTGCCCTGGACGCCCTGGAGGTCGCCAAAGCCATCAAGTGGCACCCGGGATGTGCCGGTCGCAAAGCTCAAAACTTTTGCTCGGTCTTCGCGGTCAAACGACTTGAGCGCACGCCACCACCACACGATCGCCGGGTCAGATGGGCTGTATCCGTTGTAGTCGGTCGCGGCCCGCCACTCGTCGATATCGATGTCGGGTGTGCCCGAAATGAGCAGCTCCACCTCCTGCTCGTTGAACTGCCCCGTCGTCAGCGCACGTTCCCAGGCCACCCGCCGTACTCACGATTGAAATCAGTTCCTTGGGGATGATATCGTAGAACCCGGCTAGCAGTGCTTCGATCTGGTCTTTGATCGACGTGAACAGGCGGTACTGAGCCGACAGCTGCACAAACTCCTTCTTGTTTTCCTGGTCCACCATCGTCTTCTCCCCGTTTTCCTTCAGGGGAACAACCTTGTGCACCCCAAACTGATATCCAATTCTATTAATTAGCCATGGCGTCCCTGAATCTGCCACCGCGCTTACCTCGTCAGCCTCGACCGTAAATGTCATCTCGAGCATCGTTGGGTCGTTTTCCAGGATCCAGCACAGGCTCTTGTAATAGTCCGGGTCCACCCACTCCACGTCCCGGTAGTCCACCGGCTTGCCCAGGATCTGCCGGTACAGCGAGCGCGCAAAGTGCGCATCCATGAGCCGCCCATCGTAGATCGCCTTGCCGATCACGCGGCCAACAAACTTGAAAAAGGAAAGGTGCTCTGGATTCACCATCGACGCGCGATTTGGCTGGAACGTGAGCTTGTCCGCCGCACAAGGCTGGAACAGCGCATAATCCGGATTAAACATCTGGCGTGCGAGGATCTGGAACCACTCGCGCGTCACGCCACCTGCATCAACGCCCTCCTCGTTGTAGAACCGCACGCTGAGCTTGCCATATTTGATCTGGTCTCCCGTCTTGCGCTGCAGGTTCTGGAAGCTGTCTTCGAACACGTGGGGCCGTCGCAAGTTGAGCTGTAGCGTCCCGTGCGGCGCGTCGCGCGCCCGCCGCCTCAGCTGCTGGTTGAACCAGTTGCGCTTGTTGTCAAAGTCCAGCACACGCGGGTTCTGCACCAGCAACGAAAACGAACCGCCCATGAGCGAAGGGTTGTTCCTGACCATCAGGTTCAGGACCTTGCGATGCGCATCGGTAAATTCGACAAATAGGTCGCTCATTGACGTCCGAGGGGTTGTTGGCGACAGGGGCGACATCAGGGCTCGCTGGGCCCGTCCACCAGTTTGTGGCTTGACGTGTTTGCAAACGACCATCAGCGCCTCGATCAGGGGGAGCAGGACAGTGGCAATATGCTCTAGGTCAGGCTTTTGTTCGACAACGGCTAGACAGTCACCCAGCCGGCGCCATAATCCCTGGAATCGGAAGTCTTCGTAAATTGCGGTCACCTTCTCCTCGTCGACAGTAGTCTCGCTATCAGGGCCGTCCTTCGATGTGTACATGTAGTCGATTGTTTTGAGGATTCGCAGCAATTTGGCTTGGTCAGATGACGCAGACGAAAATTTGGCAATGGCTGGTCCACGAACGTCCTTGCTCGCCTCGGCTGCTTCGAGCGCCCGCGCGAGGTCATCCAGATCATTGTACAGGATCGTTCCAAATTCTTGTGCCTTGGACTTGAGTTCAGAAGCAATCACATCACGAGCCCCTGGGAGAGCAGAGCAGTGCTGAATGTGCGAGAGTGTATGCGTGAACGTCTTGCCCGACACTTCGCCCGAGGTGAGAACATTGACGATGAGGCGGAAGTTGTGATGCGGGATCTGTGGCGGGTGGGCACGGAGGATTGACTCGGGGCTCTCGTCAGCGGGTTCTTTGGCTATGGAAAGATCAGAAAGTGACATATATGCGTGGCTAGGAAGGTTTTACCAGTGTCAGCCGGGGCGCTCGGCTTGTCCTCGGTGGGATTAGCGGGAGTAGTAGCTGGGGGATCAGCAGGTGGCGCTTCGGACGACGACCCAGCCGCAGGAGCAGCGGGTTCGGCTTGTTGCGGGGTCTTGAGCGCCGCCAACGGCTTGGTAATCGATGCCAGCAAAGATGCGATCGAGTCGAGCATAGTCGGGGAATTGAGGATGTTGGGGCGATCGAGTAGGCTGAGCAGCAATACAACCGGGAAATGAGTCTGTGACGCATGTTTCTCCTTGCCTTTGCCCTTGCGCGACGACGTGCGTTTCATCCCGGCTGGGATCTCATGCTCGGTAAGGAAATAGAGCGAAGATCGTTCGTTGGCTGCGACAATGAGGCCAAGCGTGTCCAGGCAGCGCTGCGCAACGAGGTTCGGGATGTTTTCCCCGTTCAGGTGGGCAAACAGAGGGTTGAGCTCTTGAGAGGCGGCCGCCGACTTGATGGACTTGGTAGGCGAGGTGGAGGTCTTTGCAACCGACATTTGGGAGAAACTTTGATCGACGGCTGCTACGTCCGCGGTGCCATCCTGGAGAATGCTGAGGAGCAATACAAACACGTCCTCCCGGGTCTTGGAATTTTCGCATAGATTGATCAAGATCTTGTGCAAATTATTCTTGCGAGGGAATTGCGGGAAGAACAGTAGGCGAACGAGCGCGGAGATTCCGTTCTTGTCAAGCAGCTGGATCGAGTCACGGGGCGGTGCAGGCTTGCGGGTGGCCGGTTGTTGGTCTTGGCGATTTCCCGAAGTGGACCGGGGGACGCTGGTCATGTACCGCGGTCGGGTAAATACATCGCGGAACGCGCTTGCCTCGGCGATCATGGCAGAAGGCAGCGTCTGCAAGAATCCCTCTTCCTGTTCCATGAGGACCGCCTGGCGGAGCTGCGGGTCGAGACTCGCCAAGAAGCTGGCGGGGTCAATATCGGACGGTCCTGCTGGCGCGGCAGGTTCTGCAGCACGAGCCCGCGCTCGCTCTAGCCGAGCTTGTTCCGCGCTCTCTTGCATCAAAATCTCGGCGCGAATATCCGGCGGCAGAGCGTCTAGGAACTCTGTGCTAATCTGTGTCTCCTCCAGTCGCGGTTGAATCGCCGCCGCCGTACGCTGTTCCCGCACGTGTTGATTCAGCACCTCTTCTCGCATATCATCCGGCAACGCCTCCAGGAACGTAGGATCAATCCCGGTGTCGGTAATGTCCACTTCATTCCCATGGATGTGGACGATAACTCGCGGTGCTTGGGGTGGTGGCTCGACTGGCGTCTCCAAATCTATTGCTGCGGAAGCTTCGGTCGTGCTCCCGGAACCAGAGGGCTGAGGGTCTACATCCATTTGAGGAGCGCTCAATGGCTCTGACACGGGTGCCTCTATAGCCTCCGTTGGTTGGGGCACGGGGGTCGTTGGATCTTCCATGACAACATCGTCCTGAGCTGGTGGCTGAGGCGGCTCGACGGGGGCAGCCTCTGGGGTAGGCTCGACCGGAGTCTCCTGCGGCGCTGGTTCTGGGGTCGCAGCCTTTGTTTTCTCGGCCTCTTCCTTTTCCCGGGCAACCCGCTCGGCTTCCTCCTGCTCTCGTTCTCGTGCCGCTTTTTCCTCTCGCTCGCGCTCGGCCTCCTTTTCTTGACGAACTTTCTCACGATACGCGGGCAGCAAAGCAAGGACAAGATGATCAGAAATCCTACGTAATCGTTCCGTGGAGAGCCTGTGATGGATGATTCCAACCTCCTCTTGCCAGCGGAGCGTAGTAGTCACGGGCGAGAACTCGGGGACCTCGGGGGTACCTGCTGCATGTCGATCGTGTCTAGATGAAGAATGTCGGTTGGCGGGCTGGGAATGTAGACTGGCCATGATGGCTGTACCACCGTTGCCGGCGTTTGTCGTGATATCGAGCGTGCTGCCGGGAGGCACTGGATGTTGTGCGAGCAATTGCTGCATGAATTGTGCGCCCTCGCCTCCAATCATGTTGTCAATGACTTGGAGCATCTCATTGAAAGCACCACGGCCAGAGGGGGGTCCACGCGCTGCGCGTCGAGAGGGGCGCGAGGTGTGTTGATGTCCGCCTCGGGGGGCTTCTGGATTCTCCAATAATGGATGGCTGGTTACGCCGGCAGGTGGCACTCCAGTAACGCCCCGACCCCTCCCAAAGATGGCATCACCGTCGTCTGGCTTAAAGTTAGTTTGTATTCTCAAGATGTTGCCTGCGCTTTGTAGGCTCACCCAATAAACGTCGGTGGCCGTCATCGGTTGACATAAAGAAGCCACGACCATTGTGTATATGTATGCCGGGTTGCTGACCTTCCCAATCCAACGCCAAATCTTCGTTGCCCACCGGAAGCGCATCTACTTGTTCAAGAGCACTAGCCGGGAATTTAGTTGGAGCCATCGACAGCATGATTGTACTTACTCATCCTCGTCATCCGAAGTGGGTTCCGCGTCGTCAACCTCACCTTCGAGTGCCGCCTGAAGGTCAACTGCTGTGTGCATATTAGAACCCTGCCGAGGTCAAAGGTTGACATAGAACATACCAGCCATATCGTCAATCTCGCGCTCGAGGTCGCCGTCGACACCTGGCTCGGGAATAGGGTGGTCGGGCGCTGCGCCCTCGTTCCATGTCAAGCCAGCATCGTCCTCGCTCTCCTCGCTCTCTTCGTCATCATCATCGCCATCCGACATCTCCTCGTCTTCGTCCTCCCATTCTTCTGCATCCGCAATTGCGAGTTCTCCGTCGGCATTGATCTCGTCTTCATCTTCACTGGTCTCGTCCGAAGCATCTGTCCCAGTGTCCTCATCGCCAAACTCCATCTCCACCTCTTCCCCTTCCTCCTCGCTGTCGTCCATCTCCTCGTCTTGAACATAGTTCTGCTCATCCATCTCCTAGTTAAACGCATCAGTTATCCGTTGTTGGTCGGACTCGTGTAACATACCCCGCTAAACCTGCATTATATGATGTCAATAAACCTATTATTTCTGCCGCCAGATGTTTACTTACATCCCCAGAGCCGAGTTGCGATATAAATCGTTGGCCGCCTCTACTTCGGATTCCTGTTCTTCATCGTCAACCGACATGCTCGACGAGCTTTCAGATTCTTCGTCTACAGCCAGGGAAGTCTTGCTTTTATCGGAGCGGCCCATCTTGATCGCGACCTTGGATCTAAACATTGGTGAATAAACTGTTCAGTATTTTCAAAATAGCTGTACTCACAGATATTCCAGAGGACGAAGGATCGCCGAAACTAAGGTTTTGACATTTGGATAGTTCAAATCGAGCTCTCCTACCACCGTTGTCAAGATTCCAACATAGTTCTTCTCAAGCATGATCTTGGCCAAATGAATCGTTACATCGTCCTGAGCCGGTTTAGATGAAATAGCGGGCTGAGGAGTCAAGAGCCGAGAGCAAAGTTCAGCGTGAACGACGAGGCGTCCATAGCGCGCATCAATTGGGCTGATGCTCGACGTGTCCTTGATAGATTTGGCGAGGACGTCAAGCACGGTCTTGCGGATATTGACGATATCGCTTGGAAGATCTTTCAGGTCGGCCGGGGTCTGTTGTGCTGTAGATGGGGACGAACAAAGTGAAATCACAACATCCATTGCGCACTTCGATATGGTAGCTCGACGCTTCGCCTTTTCCGTCACCTGCCCATAGATCTTGCCGTATGAGAGGAGATCCGACAACAGGAAGGATAGGATGGTGCTCTTGGACTTTGTCCCTTCTCGAACCGGCGTGCTCATCTTTTTCCTGCCAGCGGCAACGAATGCAAGCTTGCAAGATGGGTAGGAGAGCAACAGCTCCGCAAGTGTATGCAGCAGGAAGCACGCATATACATAGTCCGAGAGAGGTGTTTGAGCTACGGGCTCGGCGGAATGTGTAATGGCCTCTGTGGTCGGCGTGGGGGTAGCAGCGCGAGCGTCATCCACGGACATCGAAGTTCCGGTATGCGGAGGTTTGGCAGCTGGCGGATTGGTGTCCTCGGATAGCGAATCGAGAGCGGCTCGGCCTGCTCGATGAAGTTCATTGACGAGGTATTGGATCAAACGCTCGCCAAAGTCGGAGCCATTCTGCTTTCCAGAGCTCCCCTCCGTGGGTAAATTGCTTTGCTCTGTCCCAATGGCGGAAGCTGAAAGGACGACCGAGTACTGCCCAGGCCCCGGGCGCGAAGCCGTGGCCAACTCGCAAAGCTCTGATGCCATCTTGACAAACTCTTCAGGATCGCGAAGCGCGACGGCTCGACATGTACCGACAAAGGTCGAGGCCTCTGCTGGACGATTACGGTTGGTCGGAAATACCTTCTTCACTTCAGTGGTCATGATTTGTTTCACTACAGCTGGGCTCTCCACAATGTGACGTAGGATGATGAGCGAATGGACTTGGCTACTGCTAACATCCCTCGTAGGATCGCTGAAGATTGCAAGGAGATGCTGCAGTCCACCTCTCGTCAGGAACTCGCTTGCTATAGTGTGGTCGCGGGTGAGAACAATCAAAAGCCTCAAAACGGCCAAAAGGTCGTCGCCTGATAGTGCAGAGAGTGGTAATAGATCAAGGCATAGGTTGAAGACGACTGAGCGAGAACTCGATAGCGCAGTGTCGGGGCGGAAAGCAACGGTAGGAATGGGCTCGTCGTCTTTGGGCAGCGTAACCGGCGAGATTTCATCAGCAATAGCAAGGAGCGCTTCAATGGCCAAGAGATAAGGCGCAAGCCATTCCACATGGGTGTCCAGCGACTTGGTAGGGATCTTGAGTAAATAATCGAGTAATGTTCGGACGCTCTCTGGCGGAGGAAGGTAGTCGTTTGCGTTCGTATCGTTGAAGACGATTGCGAGAAGTCGGCAGCGGATTCCAAAGGATGAGTCGCTTGGGGTGAGTGACTGCAGGTTACTGAACAACGCATCTAGGCAACTAGCTTGGAAAGAGTTGGCTTGCCCAACGAAGGCAGACTTGAGGTCGAACACTAGCTGGGGATCCTTGTCGGCAAGAGCGAGTAGGCGGGGACCAATGTCGGGGCGGAGTGCTTGCCGAGCGTCTTGAAGTTCCTTGGCCCAGTCTCGGACGACTACCTCGGGATCTTGAGCCTTCCCCTTGCCTTTGTCGGCGCTGCTTTCCGGGGCATCCTGATCTGTGGTCTCGGCAGAGGCGGCGGGAGTAGCATCGTCAGTCTGCATTGATGTCGAGGCCTCTGCTGGGACAGCGGCGGGCTCGCTCGACGATCCTCCCCCGTCAGGCGAGGATCCATGCGCGAGGAGATACTCTGTGGCGCGAGAAGTATTGTTGTTCCCGATGGCTAACGCGTGAGATGCAGCATCTCGAGAAAAGCCCATGTCCATCAGAAATTGCAGGTTGTTCTCGTCGATAGGCACAGTACGGGGGGCTGGCGGCTGCATGAGTGCTCGGCTGCGCAAGTACTCGCTAAAGGAAGGCGAGGTTGAATCGGTGGCAACTTCTTCTCGATCGCCTCTCATGATCTCCAAGACGGTATTGACTACACCCCTGATCAAGTCGGATGGGGCTTTCATCAACCAGGGGGAATTCCAGAGTCGAGTGGCTAGTGGCATAAACACGGCACGGCATTTGACAAGGAACTGGTGTGGTTCAAAGTATTCCTCGTCTGTCGGCTGCTTGTCGGATGTCGCCAGCTGGGTAGTCTGGGGCGATGCAAACAGGAGAGTCGACGACACAACAGACTGCAGCAAGCCGAGAGCAACTTTTGTACAGCCAAGGACGTATACGAGTTCGTTCTTGTCGTCCGGCGTCTGCTCTGATTCGGGGATCTCGAATATGCGGTCGGCTGCGTTGAGACAGTTGTTGAGGAGCTCGATGACGCGTTCTTGACCGTCCACCCGGAAAAAGGCGACAAGAAGGATGGTTTGCATAGTGGAAGCCTGTCGTTCTGCTAAAAGGGATGAGTCAGTGCAAGCGAGAACGGATTATCCAGCTGTGCACACCGTCGAAAATGAGTATTTGAAGCAAGTTGAGCATAACAGTTGCGTGAGCATAGGTAGCGTAAAGGTCTGCTATTGGGATTACATGAAAGGTTAGTTTTGTAGGTTACTCTCTCGCCAGGAACCACAAACTTACAAGACGATCTCCAAACAAGATGTTCCTTCAATATCTCAGCCACCACGAGCGCAGCGCTCAAGCCTTGTTTTCGCTGATCCGCGTCGGCAATTCGGCGGCTAGGTACAAACACTTTGACCACCGCTATATCACAAGACATTTAATCACAACCCAAACCTAAAACCAAAGTGGGCTCACCATGGAAAAATGGTGCCAACGCGCTCGGAAGCATCTCCGCCAAATGACGCATAAGTCGACTATTCTGCTCATTCACAACCTTGACAGACTTGGCGCCGCCGCTCTCAGACGTCGACGTCTCGCTCGCATTCGCGTCATGGTACGGCGACCCATCCTGTGGCCGATTGAGCGACAACAGCTCCTCGCTCGTACCCGCCGGGCTAGTTTGGGGGCGCACGACGACACCTTGCGCGTTCAGCGCCGACTTGAGTGCTGCATGCTCCCAGACAAACGCGCGATGCAGTGCGCCGAGTTTCGGTAAGATGTCGCCCGAGTCGGGCCCGGAGAGTGTTTGAATGAGAGGCGGGCCGCCACGAGAGTGGGCATAGCCGACGGTAGTATAAATGTCTGCGAGAAGATTGACGCGAAGATGGAGCGTGAACAATTTGCGGTACTCTGCATTCGCCTCGTCCAAATTTCCCTGGACTGTCAAAAGGAGCTTAATCAATGGTTCATACATGCATGATGCAAGAAATGACTAACCTGCTTGATTCATCAACTGAGCCAACCTAGATTGGTCCGACGGCTCCTCCCAATACGCCTTGGTTTCGTCAAGCGACTGTCGGACGTGCTTGGTTAGCGACGCCAGGGTCTGTGTGGCAGCAACCTCAGTCATGGACCTCAGCAACTGCACCATCGAGTCAGCCGCTACAGAGGCGCCATAACCCAACGGGAGACAGGGCAACGCATATAGTCGAGCCAGACGATCGAGCCCGTTGGTATTGGAGACGAATTCGTGACAATGGGGAACATGCTGGAACATGCCATCAAGGAACTAAAAACGCATCAATGATCTCTTCGTGCACGAAACCATGACACTCACTCGACAGACAATGTCAATATGAGAAGCAATCGCGTTGTCGCCTCGCTCGACTTTTGCCGCTTCTTGTTCGTCGATTTCTGGCGCAGCCGGAGTAGCAACACCGGACGCAACCGCTGATTCTTGTCCAACAGCAAGCCATGCGGGAGTCGCTGCTGGCGGCTCCCGAATAGGCTCAGACGAAGTAGTGGCAATCAACCTGTACAAGTTCTCCTGCTCCTTCGGCACCTGAAAAGCATTCCCGAGATCTTCGACCTTTTGCAACGTGCCAACGATACTCTCGAAGACCACATCTTTCAGCGTCGGATGATGACGTACGAGCTCGTCAACCGCACCGCCGATCGCGTTCGCATTGTCCTTTTCGAGCAAAACCTTGATGTGCGGCTCGCTCGTGAAGATCGAGAAGAATGTGGGCATGACCGACTTGCGCTCGTTGAACTGGTTCTGGCCCGCTTGGTTCAGGCAAAGCGCGCCAATGGCGTTGGGCACAGAGGTGATGACTTCAATTGCAGGTTCAATGCCGCTTTCAATCGCGTCGTAAAAGACATCTGGTATATGGGCTTCTTGGAGGATCGCGAGCGACGTCGGTTCGTTGTGCACAAACATGGCCATGATGTTGATCGCTGCAAGCGGTCGATTTGGTCAAAATACAATGGGCATACAAGCAGGAACTTACCGATAGAGTAAATGGCCGGACCAAAGAGTACTTTGTTTTGCATGATCAATTTGACCGACTTGACCAAGGAAGAATCGATCAAGGTACGTAGCCCCTCGGCGGTTCCAGAAGACTGCATCATGCGATGCATAGAGCGAATAATATGCTTCAACAGAGACGACCGCACAAAAGGCAAGAGACCTGGAAAAAAATTAGCCACGTGCATACATAGTGCACAAAATGCCTCACTTGTATTTGAATTCGCAACAGGCTGATTCGACGCGTTGGCAGCAGCCCCGTACTCCTCAATGCCCGTCGTGACTTCATACAGAATCCGCTCGACCATCGCGTCGACACCATGCGCATTTACAAACAACTGGAACGCGGTGGGGAAGCCGTAGAGGAGGTTATCGACGAGCGGCATGGCCTTGGAGACGATGGGCATGCGCTCAGACAGGCGATTCTCGATGAGCAAGATGAGCTGGGACACGAGCCCCGCGCCAACGACTTGAGTGCCACCCGCCGACTGCGAGGCCAGATATGTAACAAATCCAATCAAAGCCTCGGGAAATTCATTAGGGATAGTCGCTATTCCAATGGGTTAATATTATGAATCAGAATAGCATAAATTTACCCACAAGTAGGCTTGCTGGCGTCTGCAATCGTCTTACGCAATGACCCCATAAGGATACCATGACTAACATTGGCATTTACGGCGGCCAAGACTTCTGTCGAGCGATGACGATACCGCGCGATACCATCCAACGCATGAACGGCCGCCGTTTGAACAGATA
Organism: Ceratobasidium sp. 414; assembly: GCA_019616945.1. NCBI lineage: Eukaryota > Fungi > Basidiomycota > Agaricomycetes > Cantharellales > Ceratobasidiaceae > Ceratobasidium > Ceratobasidium sp. 414. Next base: position 72,280 of record WSTK01000008.1, on the reverse strand, counting down.
TCGGGACATTTCGATCGTGGTGGATTAATTCGGCTAGATGCTGCGTGAGATCAGGCTCGTACAAAAATAGCTGCTGCTGGGCAGACGACTCGGATTGGGTATGGGCTAGACATCACGGTTAGGGCCGTCAAAAATCGCAGTCGAGAGCGCTCACCGTAGATGGCAATCGCAAGCAGGCGTGCGCACGCAACCTTTTCACGCGGGGTCTCTTGACCCGGGCCCAAGACTCGTGCAATCCGGACCCGGCACATGAGCTCGAAAACTTCCTCGTCGGGTACTTCATACTTTTCGACCGCCTTGGCCACGATCTGGTTCACATCCTCGGTCGAACTGTGCAAATCCGTCAGCCGGACGACGGTCATACCAGACTGCCGCCCCACTTGCGACGCCGAATCTTTGGAGGGCGATGTAGGGTTTGAAGCAGCCGAGCGAGACGTCGACGGCCGGGTAGGACTCTGCTCCACATTCGACGGCTCGGGCTTGGACTCTTGCCCTTGCGCCACCGAATTGGACTTGCGATAAAATTGAAAAGTAACTTCGTCCGAGCCCGGAACGATCTCCTTGGGCTGCAAAGAATCCGGACGAGGGGTAGACGTCCCAGTGGCAACTTGAGTGGGCGTCGCAAACCCGCTCGAGCTCATGCCGAACCCAAAGCGGATGCTCATCTCGGGGGCCTTGGGCTTTGCCACAACCGGAGGAGGGGCAGTCGAATCTAAAAGATCGTGCAGTTCCATGCCGGCTTCGCGTAGGCCTGGCCATCGTAGTGCAAGCGCCTGGAGCCTCGGCGCAGAAATATTGAGCGAGTGGGAGGTCGGTGGTTGAGAAGAATATTGCTGCGACGGTCGCAGGAGAAGGTTCAAAACCGCAACAAGCACATCCAAATCGGACGTAGCGAGCAACGCATTGAGCCTCTGAAGAACCACATCAGTTCCCGCCACCAAGCGGCGCTTGTTTAGGCCGCATAATAAGATAACCCGACTCACATCATAAGACGCAAACAACTTGCGATTCGTCGAGTTCTCCAACAACATCCTCTCGAATCGCAAAACCTCGAGCAAAAGCCTCCGATCGCCGTCTTCAAAATTTACAAGCTGGAGTTTATTGAGATCGTACTTGTCGATCATATCGCCCAGGATGGCATCGAACCGGTTCAGAACCTTGGTCCACGAGTTGAGGTCCGAGCGGGGCCAGATCCACATGCGTATACTAGAAACGTATCCTGCGAGCTCGGACTGGGGCGTCCCGATGAGCGTCGCGATGAGCGCTGCCACCTCGGGGTGCTGGCGAGCAGCGGTTAGGGTCAACGGGCTGCGGTGGACTGCGAGCAGACTTACTGGCAGGCCGACTTTCTTTGATTGTTTTTGTATCTTCATTGCGGCAGACTGTGTGCCGCGGGGTAGGGTGGTGGTAGATCAGAGCCAGGTGATGAGAGGATGGACGAGCCACTTGCGTCAACAGGTAGAATAAGTCCCTGTGCTGACTCAGCGTGTATAAATTAGCCGCCACTCTTCATTTTGGCTAGCATGCCATTCTACGAGTTGCTCTGTATATCTAGTCATTTCAGAGACTATGTGGGTGTCTTTTGCGACTACTCTCCTAGTTCTAATCCTTCTGCTAGAAACACATTAAAGACCTCATCACTGTCACCGCCCAACATGTTATGAACCACGGAGGCGTTGTGAGAAAGATCAACAATCTGGGAATGCGCACCCTACCTCAACGGATGCAGAGTCATCAGCAGTGGCATACGGCTGGAGAGTGAGTACTTCAGGTCATAGTGAAATCTCTTTGGAATGGTGGCTCGAGCGCGAGCCAAGTCAGAACCGTGTTCGGGCACCTGGGCTTCCAGGTACTCTGACACTTTCTTTCTTAACCCGCGCTCGAGAGCGAAAGGTACTCCAAGTACTCCACTCCCGGAGAGCCACCACCCAGAGAACCGGCATACATCCAACCCATGACCGCCTCTTCACGCGCATTCACCCCAACTCACACCCCACCCACAGCTACTGGACAATGCACTTTGACTCATCCCCACGCGTCATGCAAGCCCTCGGCGTCCGCCTCCGCCAAGACCCACGAGTGATCCGCATAAACACGCTCAAACTGGGCGAAAAACTTGAGGACATTGTCAAGACACGGGAAAAGACGGTGCATTATGATAATTTGCAGGATTTGTGATCATCATCTCCCTTCTTTGTCCGTGCTAGTCAATGCAAGCTATTCCACCTTTTAACAATATCGACCACATCCAACAAGGTTTCTGCCAACACCGCGCCCTTGGGCACGTCTTTTCCTGCATCTTCCTCTCGATGCAACTCTTCACCTGCCGGCCGAAACCAAATCGACCGTAAACCCGCCTCGCGCGCTCCAACCACGTCCCTATAATCTATCAATTAAGGCCAACTATAAAGTCAAAATACGCACGCATGATACTCGTCCCCAACATGCGCCGCCTCGACCACCTCGACCCCCGCCCGCCGACACGCCAGCTCCCAAATCCGCCAATCAGGTTTCTCGATCCCTTCGCGCTCCGATACAAGCGCCGGGTCAAGAAACGACATCACACCGAGGTCGTCTAGCGCTTTGACTATTTACACGCGCTTTAGCCAAGCCAACACGTTTTTGACGACCCTACTACTCACGTATACGCAAGTCCGAATTAGACACCAAGCCGGTTCGCACGCCCATGGCGTTCAGCGTGCGCACTGCGGCTCCGATTAGATTCATTACACCGCTAGACCAAATTCATACTATCAACTCACACGTCTGGAACGCGCCATCCACGAGCACGTACCCCTCCTACGACCCTGCCCGTATCAGATCAGAACACCACCGGTGATGGGCTCACTCGCCTTGGATGAGAATATATGCAATAAATCTGTAACGGCGTCGTCGAGCCTATTGGTCATTTCTGCCCAAGTCTTGGAAACCAAAAACTGCTCGCGGGGCGGGAGTAGGCTTACGATTATCATCAGCTCCTGCTCCGACAGCGGTTCGGCGCACGACTTCTCCCCACCAACTCCTCGCCTCGTCTCCCGTTTTCCCTGCCGCAGCGCGATACGCGGGCCGCTCCGTTTGTAGCTCCCTGAGCGCTGTTGACCAGAACCGAACAAGGGTGACAATTAATCAACTGCCTAATAAGGCACAAACAGGGAAAGAATGAGGAACCGGACCTTTTTTGAACGATGGACCGAGCGCCGTTTCGTCGATCCCGGCGATGTGGTGGCGGGTGAGAACCCGACGATACTAATGGAAAGACGTGAGCTGTCGGCGGAATTATAATATGACCAGAATTTGGAGGCAATTGGGGCTGGAAGCTAATTTGATTGCGCAGAGTAGGTGACCACCCAAAACAGAGTAGAATCGTCCAATTGGGACGAGTCGCTCAAACGCGTCGGCAGAGTCTGACAAGGTTGATTTGATTTTACCTGTTCAACTATGGGGCGTCTTGGTTTGACAATGGTAAACAGGGCATCGAAGAATACAATTCTGATCTTCCGGTTCATCACTATGGGCTTGGAACGGCGGTGATCCAGAGTAGGGTTGAGACAAGGCCGACGTCGCGAGAAGTCGCGAGATTAACGTGGTTAATCGTAGTCAATTTCACAGGCGTGCGGTTTAGGCTGTGTGCGCCGACGTGCACGGTTCGACTCGAATCAGGAGCTCGATTTATCTGGTGCAGGCGCAAGTTCATCCCGATATCCAGTATTTCCCGGAAACTGGCCGCCGCTTGCTAATGTACCCGCTCGGCCCAAACCGGGTTAATTATGATGGGCCAAACAGAGCCAAACATTCCCGCCGTCATGCTGACTTCTTGTTCGTCAAAGTCGCTTGCTGCATCTGGTGTATCCGCACATTCACATGCCGATCGTGGCTGAGTGCCCAGTATGTTTGGCGGCGCAGGCGGTGCTGGTGCGGTGAGCAGCGGTGTATGCAGCGTCTGGAACAGCAGCAGCGACGCCGGGGCAGACACTGGCGGTGTACCTGGTCCCTTTAATCTAACCATGCCGAGCAGCCAGGGCAGCGCTGATCGAGAACGCAAGAAGACGCGTTCGCACTCCCAGACCGAGGCAATCTGCTTTTGTGTTTTTATCCGTAAGAAGCCCGGGAGCGCCAGACAGACTCATATAGCAGGGTGTCTGAAACCAGCCGTACCCTTCCCTCATGCACCCCTCTGCAATGCCCTACTGGTCGCCGCCCGACACCCACACCCAGCCGCTGCTCTACTACGATCCCGGCGCCTACTCGTTCGTCTTTCCCGCCCCCCACTCGCCGTACCAGCCGCCGTTCCCCGTCCCGCACGCGGAGCCGAACGAGCCGCGCTTTCCGTACTCGCTGCACCCACAGGCGCCGCCCTTTGTCCCCTCGGGTCTTGTCAAGCCACCGCCGGCCCCGATTGTGCCACCGGCGCCTCGTCTCGACCCGCTCGCCCATGCTCTGCGTCGCACCATGCCCAAGGTCCGCACCCACCGCGCTGCCCCCGGTGAGCGCCGTTCGTCTCCCGCGGACACGATGGACTCGTCTGGCGTCAGCGACAAGTTCATCTACGTAAGTTCGCTCTGGCTGTCTCAGCCTCTGTCTGACGTCTCCCAGGTCGAGAATGTCCCCCGCGACGCACCCCCCGAGGCGCTCAAGGCAGCTTTCGAGTGCTGCGGCCCGCTCAAAGGCATCTTTATCCGTTTCCAGGCTGAGCGAGGCATGGTGCGTAATGTCGCTCACCCACACCCAGCACGTGTTCATCTCGTCCAGGTCGTACTCGCATTCTACGACACTCGCCATGCAGCCGCTGCGCTCTCCCAGATCGAGGAGAGCCCCGACCAGTTCTTTGGCGGCGCGTCCATCACCGCACGCACCCCCTCGTACGACGATCTCACCCAGGTATGCGCCTCGGTGACCTGCTTTCAGCTAGCTGACGTCCCCCAGTTGCTGCCCAACTCGCCCATCGTGGTCGAGAGCGACTCGCGGGTCTACATCACGCTCGTCGGGCAGACGACCTCGCTCGGCCCGCAGATGCAGAACCTGCTCGCGACCTATGGCGACATCAAGATGTTCCGCGTCGTAGGCATGCACTACAAGGTCTGTTCACTGACTCGTGTCCAGCCAGCTGCTCACATGTATGCAGGTCTTCCACGTCGAGTTCTTCGACGTCCGCCACAGCGCCAAGGCTGTCCTCACGCTCAACAACCGCAAGATCCACGGGGCCGTCGCCCACCTCAGCACCGACCCCAACGCCAACGTCGTCCCAGACAACAAGGACCCACGCACCGCAGACGACGCCGAGCTCGTCAGCCTGCTCCAGGCGACCGAGCTGACGACCGCCACTCCCGACAACCACGCATACATTGACACTTTGCCCCTCCCTACCCCCGACACCACACCCACCACACCCGACCGCGCACGCTACGGCCGCCGCGCGTCGACCGGCTCGGCATTTCCCTCGCCCATCGGCCACTCGGCCAGCCAGTCGTCGGACAACCTCGCAGAGCAGCCGTCTGGACTCGCCGGTGTGCCGTTCCCGACCTATTCAGACTCGCTGGACGCCCAAGAGCAGCAGCCACTCATGCAAGAACTCGGTCGCCGACGCTCCGTCGCGCATTCGTTTGACAGCGCGAGCGCCAGCTCGGCCTCGCTCTCATTCAGACACGTCTACCCGCTCTCGCCCGACAACAGGACCGTCTCCACCGCCCCATCCACCCCCGCCGGACTCGGACGCAAACTATCACTACCGCCGTTCCAGGGCCCGCTTCCGCCGCCCACGACGAACCAATGGCCGTCCCCGACCGTTGGGTCTGAACCGGCCGACGAGCTAGACGGGTTCATCAATCTTCGAACGACCGCGCCGAGCGCCACAAGTCCTAGTTCCGCCTCTGCCGCTTCTCGTAGCACACTCGGCTCTGCGCACATGTGTCTTCCCGCGAGCGCCCGCGCCGTGCTCGATCTCCTGCGTGACCCCCCTCCAGAGCGCAACCGCGTCGATATTGCGCGCATTGAAGCGGGGCTAGACACCCGTACGACGATTATGCTCAAAAATGCAAGTCTCTTCACTCTATCAACTGATCAATCGCTCACTCGACGTCAAATCACTTAGATTCCGAACAAAATGAGTACTAAAAACCTGATTGATTTCATTGACCAGGTAGGCCCTGACGTCCTAGGCTGAGCATGGATCTGACGCTTGTATTGTCTAGGTCACCCCTCGCGCTATTGACTTTCTCTATCTCCGGTCCGCCCCGTTCTTGACGTGGCGCAATTGTATCGCTGACAGCTCTTCTGATTCAGTTTTGATTTCCAAAATGAATGCAACGTCGGCTACGCCTTTGTAAGTTGACGTTGTTCCTAACTCCGCACTGCACTAATATGTCCTTTTTTTATTTTTTATTTTTAGGTCAACTTTATCCATGTGTCCGACTTGCTCAAGTTTATGAAAGCCCGTTTGGGGCGCAAGTGGTACGTCCTACCATGCACTCGGCCAACCCAGCCCGATGACATGACTAAACAGGAACATGTATGCGTCGGAGAAAGTTCTCGGCGCAGGCTACGCCAACTAGTGAGTAAAGATCGCGCCACAGGTTGTCTGTACATCCTTACTCATTCTCATCACACAGCCAAGGAAAAGAGGCACTAGTCGGCGAGTCTGCTGTCACCGTTTTTAAACCTCCGCCCAGCTTCTAACTCTCCCAACTATTTAGAAAAGTTCAAAAACTCGTCGATTATGGATACTAGGTGAGAATGCGCGCGCCACCACCCTGTCCTGCCGTCTGCCTTGTCTTGTTCCTGTCCTGTCCTGTCCGGCTCTGACCGTGCTTCTTTCCTTCCGCGCAGGCCGGCATGGCGCCCCAAGATCTTCTACTCGTCCAGCGAGCAGGTCGGGTTGCCTGAACCTTTCCCCCGTACGTGTACCATCTTCCGCTTGTTATGTAAAACCCACGACTGACGGGTACGTGGGGGGATTACCAGCCGCGAGCGGTATGCGCCGTGTTCGTCGGGGGTTGCCAAATGGACCAGCTACGCAGTCGGGCGGGCTGCATACCCAGCTGCACGGCGGGCGTGAATCGCAAGATGGTGTACGGTTTGCGCACTCGCACTCGCACTCGCACTCGCACCGAAACCATTGATGTCACTCGACTCTCGCAACTATCGGTATCACCCAAATGAAAACCTAATTCTAAAAAAGATCGTATACCCGCGCTCTGTGCTTGTGCCCCCCTTCCTCTTCTTAGATGTGGCCTGTTGCTATTTTCTATCCATTGCCTGCTCTGATATCCCAAGTATATGCGCTTTTGTCATGGACTCTCAGCTTTTATGCGTCTTTCTTCGTTCCACCTGCACCTCCTAAAAAGATTGACCAACGCTTTACCTGCGTTCCCCATGCTTTGTCTTTCACGCCTGTTGCTTTCGTTATATCGTTTTCGTGTATCCTGTATGGGAGCTTGCTCATAATAGTCGTACTCCACCGTTGTACCAGTTCATATCTAAATGATCAATTTGCTGTCGCTCTTTGGTTTAGTGCCGAGCTCGATGCTTATGATTAGAATTTATATGCCGGCCGTGGAGTAAGAATACAGTTGGCTTTTTGATTCCCATGCAAGTTGGTTCTGTGGCGCGCGGGATCGCGTGGATCACAACCTCCCCCAAAAATCACAGCAAAATGAAATGTCCATTGCAGCAGATACAAAGGGGATGGATGGGTAAGTAATAAGTGCAAAGAAGAAAGGAGACAAGATAGCGTGGCGCACGTTACGGTATAGCGACAACATCTGGCAGGATGAATAAACGTGGGTATGGGATCAAGTGATTATCGCAACGTGCTGGCACGCGCCGCACGTGCGTTTTGCAGTGACATCCGATGGCTGTCGTCTTCTTTCTGGTGCATCAGTTCGGCGTAGCTAAGATTGGCACCGTCAGCACACGCAGGGTGATTCTTTTCGGAGCCAGCTCACAGGATCTTGAACTTGACAAGTTCGCCTTCGAGTTCTTCTTGCTCGATTTTGCTCGTCACCAATTGTTTCTATCCGAACAGGTGAAAATGACGTTCTCGGTTCAAACAAGCGGGATCACCTACCACGAGTACGCAGTGTTCCGAGTTGATCTGAGCCAACGAAGCCTCTAGGCTCTTCCTAGACCATACCAAACCCGTCATCAACAGGCACTTGAAAAGGCGAGAAGCAAACCTACACGTGCTGAGACAGATTTCGGTTGATAGTCCGCAACGAGTCCATCTCTTCCCGGTGTGCGTTCTCCGCTTTCAACTTGGCTTGGTATTCGCTCGCGTAGGAATCCAGCATAAACGGAGTAAACTTTCGGCTTATCCCGAATGCGTCCTGAACGAAATTATCGGCTCGGTACTGCGGTCCATCTGGAGAGGTCATTTCGCTTTCCGGGACCTGCAAGGACGTCAGCTGGTCAGTCTACCGGCAGTGACGGTAACCTACCTTGTACGAGTCGAACAACGGGGACTTGAGATATTCGAGAATTTGGTCGAATTTAAGCTTCAAAATAGCCTCTTCGTTGTTGTGCAAAAGAACCAGGCTAAAGCCGAATATAGCTTCAATCCCATTGGCGAAGACGGTATCCATGATGCGGAACACAAGATCGAGGGGCAATCTATCGGAAGAGTTTAAAAAATGTATGCATACACAAGGGTCCCGCCTTACCGATACGAGAACATGGTCAAGAACCACTGGAGGAGCAACGTGAGCGTACCTCCGATCATAATCGCCACGTTGACATACCTGGCTGCAGTACATGCTCGATTTGACGCCCTGTCGGACAAAGTGAAGGTGCAGGACCGGCAAAACATCTTCAACTAAGCGATCAAACTGATATAACCTGAGCTGGAGTCCAGGCATATCCGGCAAAAAGTGACCTCGAAGGTCATCTGATAATAGTCAGCACTTTCCGCTCCACAACAGACTGCCCGGAACAAACTAACATGAATGCATCAATCTACACAGCACGCAAAAGGCCTCCTCATCGGGCATCTACTAAAACTGTCAGCGACCGGAACACGAAAGGAGGTCAAATACTTGCATTGAGCAATAGGGCCGCAACAATAAATGCCAGCCCCTGGCAATAGCCGACTTCGGGATCATAACTTTCGAGAAATCGCATCAAAGGCTTGGTTAGCTTCTATCGGTGCTGAATTGTGATCAAAACGTACAGAGAATAAGCCTTGAGCACGTTGAACAAGTTCTCCTGTCCGATTCCAGAGCTCTCCGTGAAGAATTCGTGGTTGGGAAAGGTGCGGCCCAAATCACGCATGATGCTTTTCTCGTGAGAGCTGGGCTTTTTGAGCAGATCAGAATAAACCTTCTCCAGTGCCGTATCCTTGGACGCAGACCTACAATCACGGCCAATGTTATCAATCAAATCGAGTAAAAATCACGGAGCCAAAAACTCGCATTAGCTGCCACATCATCCCACGGAGTGCAGGCGGGATCCCATTCTCAATAGCCTGGGCCAATTCTTTTGGCTGGGTCCGGGCCACCTCCTCGTAGTCTTGATCACGAATGGTGGGTAGGTTAGTCATAAACATGAGTCTAAAATTCGACATCACACGCACTGGCCATGACTTCACCCCAGAATGTCCAATCAATTCCGCCCTCCTCGGCAGGACCATCCTGCTCCACTTGTAGTCGTTTGAAATCATCCACCAGCTTGCTGGTCCTATCCACACTCGCCCGCTTCAGGAGCGGATCCGCATCCTCCTTTAGAGATTTTTGCTCGAGCCTAGCCAGCAACAGCGGCAAATTCCCAGCCGAAGATGTAGACGCAAGAGTCGTCCTCCTCGACTCTTTGACAGGATTCGAGATCCGAATGGGGGACCCAATCACGGACGAATGACGATGGCGAGCAGAGGACGTTGGCGAGCCCAAGTCTGGCTTGGATTTAATCGAAGGCGTGTAAAGTGGGACTGTGGAAAACCGAGGGTCGGCCGTATCAACATTATCATCGTCCAGGGACAAGTCTTGAAATTCGTCTTCATTAGTAGTCGCCACGGACGCATCGGCAACGTCCTTCTGGGTTGTAGCTCCCTCGCTACGAACACTTGTTTGCGAGGTTGCAGAGGATTTTGAAGCTTCTAAAACGTTATTCTGAGCTGTAGAAGACGAGGACGAGCGCGGAGAGGTTTGCACGGCTTGCAGGGTATCGTTGACTTGCAGGGAAAACGCGTGAGTAGTTAGCAATCGTCCGGCCCTATATTTTCAACAAACATACCAGAGGTGGTCACCGTAGATGTCGCCTCCATATTCAAACAGAAAATAAACGAGGTGTGGTAGTTAAAGGAAAGTTACAGCTGGCAGTACAAGCTAGTTGAGGCACTGTGGAACGTGAAGAGGCAGGACAGGAGCGTAGCCCCGTTCAAATTGGCAAGACGAGAGAGCGAAGAAAATGCAAAGCGGTACGTTAGGTTGGTTGCGGACGAGGTCGTAAATGCCAAGAGTTGAGCAGCAACGCCGGGTGATGCTGGTGGTGGGGAGCGACGGGGGATAATTATGACTAATCTTTTCTGGACGTTTCAAGACCCGCACACGTCCTGATTGATCTGCATGTGCTCCGGCTTCGCAAAAACGAGGAACAATAATACAAACGTGCATTGCGTTAAAATATAAATATGCTGCAATATACAATGGTATGACAACGTCTCGGATCACTGATGAAAAGCAGGCGACGATTGGAGCGACTCGTTGTTCCCAATAAAGCTATCAAAGCGATATTTGGTAGGAGAAAGTTCCGTCTGGTCTAAGTGAACAGACAGGTGATTGGCATTTTGGGATGTGGTAGGAAGGTTTGAGAGGGATGAGGTCCGAGAAGGCCCAAGCGTCATTCCAAGTGGAGAGAGTGGAGAGAAAGGTGCCAACGGGGGTATTTCGTGTGTCGAATGACTATCGTGGGGTTCCGTTCCTGTGGCTTCAGAGTCGGTGAACCGCGACTTGGGGCGTATAATCTTCCACGCAACGAGAACATCCTCCTGGCTGGCGAATATAAGGAAAATAACGGGCCCAACAAAGGAGATGATGATGTCTGGGACCTCCAAAGCAAAAACAGCCGTCGCAACGAAACTCAAGACCAGGGCAACCTGCCACCCTGTTGGTTAGATTTCCGCGAAACGCTGGGAAGAGTGTGATTTACCAGGATAAAGAACATAAACGCGATGATTCGAGCTAGAAACGGAACAGAGACGTCTCCCACTTCGGCTCGCCCTAGCCGGCGGGACGTGCGGTATCGTCGATATACGAGGACAGCAGTCCAGACTCCGGTGCATAGTCAGGCTTCGAATCTTTCTGGGGGTAAAAAGCTCTTACTCTGGAAGACGAGACACGATATAAGAAGTATAGCAGCTAATGACCCAGAAATAACACCTGGAACGAATAGATGAGCATTTCATCCACAAGAGCAACTCATGAACATACCAAGCGTCTGATTGTCAGAGGTGCAATAGAATGTCGACCGGTATACCCGAGACTTGGCCTGTGCAGTGGCAAAAGCGCCAGCGAGGACCCCCCAGACCAGGTAAGGAGAACCAAGAAGCTGTGCCCGGAGAGATAAACTAGCGTTCTCCAGCCCGGCGACTGGCTTCGCTTACAATACATGAGAGCCAGAAGGGTTCCTTCGAAACTACTGCATTCGTGCGAACGCTCCAGCTCAAACTCCAGACCTGAGCGATGTCAGAAAGTTCTGTAACCGGCTGCAGAGCTTTGGCTAACCTTCCAGATTATGGTCAAGGCAGCAGCCGACATCCCAGGCGGTTGCGCTAAGGTTCATATTACTCAGTTTGGTTTCTTCACCTAGCTGATCTTGACTCACCCAGCGTAAGAGCACTCTGGGCTTGACATAACGTCCGAGGTGGTTCCGGGCCATCCAAATGTCGGGTAATCAACCTGAAATGAAATTCAGCTCATCGAGGTTCACAGCAGCCTCGCAGGACGCTCACAGCAGGCTACCAGTAAGAGAAGAGAGAGCTGTCGATCAATGGGGTGATCAGCGTTTGATTTGAGCCATGTGATTCACGAAGTTGCTTACTCCAAAGGAAAGTGTTATTCGGCATCGTCGGATGCCTCTTGACGGACGGACAGAATAAAAACGTGCATGTCAACAACGGCAGAGTCACAAAGCCGAACAACTGAGCGAGGAGATCAGCGTTCCGAACATGAAGCGCAACGCAACGCCCCAGACTAGGAGCGTACCTGGAAGGTAAAGTACAGGATTCGGGCGGTCTCGGCGGGCATGAGGGTCGGCTGGACGCGTCGGGGCTTCTCGCGTTCGCCAGCGGCAAAAGTCGTCCCTGGTCGTCCCTGGTTCTGAGCCAGCAGCTTGGCCAAACTGAGCCCCTGTCTAGCAGAGTAAGTCTAGTGACAAGTGAAGCACTATCGTCCAAGGAACGTCGGGCGACGAGCGGGGGACATAAAAGATGATGGTCGAAGGAGAAGAGATGTAACATTAGACACGGCAGAAGCATTAGGCACTAGACCGTGTGCATTCACCCCCTGGCTGGCGCTTACCGCAGTACCTTGATGCGACATATTTCCACCACACTGAAATTGTAGAGAATTTGATGAGATGTGTCACCCGAGGTTACAAAGGTTGGGATACAGAGTATTTCTCATCTTACATATTCCAACCTCCTCCACCGCCGGTGCGGTTAGGCGAGCCCGAACCCCAGCCGCCGGCTCCGGTTGAGTTTGCTGGACTTCCCCACCCTGCACTCCCTGCGCTCCCAGCACCCCCACCAGAACCCCATCCTCCGCCAGCGCCTCTGCCTGGACTTGCACCCCAACCACCCCCATTAGCAGGGCTATTCGATCCCCATCCAGGATTCGCAGCCGGAGAAGCACCCCAGCCGTTTGTCTGAGGTCGGGCTCCGTTGGTTTGTTGAGGGGGCGCCATGACTGGAGCCGAGTCGGTCTCGAACTCATTCCGGGGCGTCAATCCGTGGATGATATTTCCGAGCTTTGTCTGTAGCTCGATTAGCCCCTGTAGATCCATCAGAATCATGCTCGATGGAGTAGAAGCAATAGCCTACCCTCATGACTACTTCTCGGGGTGGGACCTTCCCATCTGTCTCGACGTCGAAATAGAACTTTTCGGGCTTTGCCAGATAGTCAAATGGCTCGTCGTCTCGAGGTGGCTCTTCTTCTCGCGCGTTTTCACTGAGTGGCCATTCTGCGCGCGAATCAACTTCGTACCAGTATGTCGTGTGGCGCAGTTTGTTGTAAGGGTCGTATTCGAATCCAATTGCGGAGCAAGGTGACCATTTAGCGTGCTCCTTGGCTGTGCCCTGTGTATGGCGTCAGCCTCGAGAAATATCAAAAGCGCTCTAGCTTTTCGCACCTTTTTAGCTATGCAACGGAGCTTGAGCTCCTGGCCTTTTCGGATACGGCATAGTAGTACAGGCGAAACGTTAGGGTCGCCTGCAGCAGAGTGAATCAATGAGACTAGACTCGAGGGTGAACAACCATTACCTTTCCCAACTGGTTGACCAAAGGTTGGCGGCCGTTTCGTGAGCTCTTCGCCCGCCTCTCCCTCGCTTTCATCTCCAAATTCGCCCGTCGATGGAGGAACCACGTCCAGATTATTAGAAGTGATATCAATCGGTTGGTTGGTGGACACCACGTGAAGGAAGAGCTCGACAGAACAGTATTTGCACCGAGATATGCATGTGCAATCCTATGAAAACGTCAGTATCCAGGAGCACGGGGTACGAGAACACGTACTCGTGTATAGCGTAATGCTTCGTCGCAATTGGTACTAATGAGCGGCACCATACCGAGACGGTGAGCAAGAAACTCGTCCGCTAGGACAGTAGTATTGCTTTCGATCTCAACCATGTCAATTGCTGGACGGAGGTCAGGTTGTGTGTCTGGGAGTGGAGAAAAATGACTTACTTACCGAGTGTGGGCAGGTCAGCCATCACTACCCTCCGTAACGAGTTTGCAAAGCTAAGAAAAATAGGTCTATTTATTATGTAGTCCAAACTTTTCACAGCCAGACTAACGCAAGTTCAACACCCTCCAGCACAAAGTTGACAGACTGTTTCTTGACATCGCGGATCGTAACCGTGGGCCCACCGCCATTTTCCTGGTGGTTCATAGCTTCAACCTCGTGGAGTTTTAGTGTTTACGACACAGCACAAGACCAGAGGGGGCTGAGGTATCTTTCCGAGCTCTGACTTGACGGAGTCGGGAGGTGGCGGCGAGTCGGCGCTTATTACAGTTCGCTGACCAAGTCCTGCTGCGATAAATATACGTCAACATTGCTGAGTGATCTTGTCTTCAGCGTCCGCCACAGCACTCGACTAGCTCGTATACCTTCTCCTGCTATTTCGCACAGACCTAGGGCTATAGATCTGATTTTCTTGATTTTACCCGAAATATTCTTGAAATATGGCGGCTCGAGTTACACGATCTGCTTCGCGCGCTCTTGCTACTCCGTATACCCCAATAAGCCTAGAGGATGTGGTCGCCGAGTCTCCCGCAACGGTCCCACGTCGAAAATATACTAAAGCTTCACGCGCGTCCCCGACTGCAAAAGGCCGTCCTACTATCAAGTCTAGTGGCTCAGATCCCACACCCACCACACTGTTACCCTTTGTTGAAGACCACTACAACCCAGTCATGATACCCGCTGTTCTCTCGTTCTCATTCGAGGATGCCAGAGGCCACCTAATTAAATCCGATAGCCGATTTGAGCGAATCTTTGCCGAGCTACCGTGCCGACCATTTGAGCACCTGGAGGCCGTCGATCCATTTCAGTACGCTTTGCCACTAGTTTTCTTAGCCGATGATGATTAACATTTACCCAGAACCTTGGTTACATCCATTCTGTAAGTACTACACATCTTGGGTGTTAAGGTACTAGAACAGTTCTTCCAGAGGGCAACAAATATCTTGGCTGGCAGCTAGGTCGATCAGGCACAGGTTTTTGCGGCTTTTCGACCCTTCACTGCCTGAAAAACTGCCTCTACCTAACGAACCGTAAGCCAAAGCCGTGACTTGGTTGTCGCTTCGTTAATGTATTACCGCGCAGCTCACCCAAATACAACTTTCCCTCTCCAGGCCGACTCGCAAATGTTGACGTAAACATCCTAAAAACGGCTGGACTTAGCACTCGTAAAGCAGAATATGGTTGATATCCACTTAATTCATAGTGGCGGCTTGTCTTCTGACCAAGCTACTCGCAGTTCTGGACTTGGCTGCTCGGTTCGCAGATGGCCGGCTCTCAACCGAAAAGCTTGCAAAAGCGACTGACGCGGAACTGGAGGAAATGCTTGTAGCCGTTCGTGGAATCGGAAAGGTGCAGTCCCTGCAATTCTTATCGTTCTGATAGCTTGAAACCGAACATTATGGCAGTGGACCGTCGACATGTTCGCCATGTTCTCACTGCGTAGACCCGACATCCTTGCAGTAGGTGACCTCGGCCTGCAACGCGGTTTGCTCCAGTGGGTGCTCTCGTCTCATCTACCGGACCAGTACCGTCTTCGTCTTTGCCCAAAGAAGCTGCCCAAATCTGACACTATGGAGGCTGAAACGGGAGCAGGAGTCATCCAAGCCAGCGAAACGCATACAACTGCCGGCGCTGATGCCGGGGAGGCGTCCTCGGTACTCCCGGCTCCAGCAGCACCAACCACACCTCGCAAATCGCGAAGTGAGGGCGAGCCCGAGCTCGCCACGCCTGAAGCTGACCCATCTCTTCCGACCCAAGCTCCTCCTCAAACCCCACCACGCAATAAGCCCGCCGCCAAAAGGGCAGGAAAGGGGAAGGGAAAGGAGAAGGAGAAGGAACAAACTGCAACAAAAACTGTAGCTCTTCGAGCTACCAAAGCGGTCTCACTTCCGGAAGGAGTCACCTTGGAAATGCTTAAATCTCGCGCCAACGGGAAGAAGGTCAAGGGAGGATGTTATCTTCTCCCAAGTGAGATGCAGGCGTTGACCCAAGCGTGGGCACCGTATCGGACCATAGGTAAGTATGTTGTATTCTGGCAAAATTGTACTATTATAATCGACTTTTTTTTATCAGGCTGCTTTTATCTGTGGGCCTTGGCAGAGGATGATTCGTGACACTTGTGCAATGCTACTTTGGCCGGGTTTCCGGAAGGCGGCAGAGAAGACATGAGAGTCTCAATGCGTCGCATACCTCCTACTTAAGTTTTTCGTTATAAATAGCATACCTTAATAGGTTATTTAGGCTACAGTTGCGCAAATTGTTATGTCGGTGGTTAGCCCAAGTGGCTCCATACCAAGTCCCAGGGAGAGGAATATGATTGTATCAACAGCCAGACAAAGAGAGCGATCAGAACTTTACAAAGAGAGCGAGGATAAACGAAAAGAATAGATGTCAGAAGGTTAATCAGAATCCGAGCTAAATTTACACTCAAACGATCCAAAGCGCAAAGAAAGCCGAAACAATGCCCAACAAGCACGGGCTGCACGAAACACCTATGAGTGCAGAACGTCAAACATAAATTCGGTTTATGATGGGCAAGACTTACCAGGTTTCCTAGCCGAGTTGGATCGCGACGTCCCTGTAGCGGACGGAACAGCCGCAGTTGGCGACGCGGGTGGCGGAGACGCAGCAACAGGTGTGATTGTTTGAGCTTGAACGCTGTAATAATCGTCGGCCATCAAGATAAATCAACCTAGACCACCCAACAAGGGTACTCACTTGAGAGCCAGAAGAGCATATGCCCCACCCACGTGTCCACGCCCAGCATAACCCTGTATAGCGGCACCACTCCCAATATCGTACACATCCGCAAGAGCCCAGACTTTCACGCCCGCCTGTGAGGCGGCCACGAAATTCTTGATGGGCGTGAGCGTACTCGCAGCCGCAAAATTAGGCTGGCTTGCCGAAAGCGCCGCGAGGGTAAAGTACTGCCAGGTTGTGCTGGTCACTGTATCTGCACCTGTGAGCGAAACGCCGAATTGCTCTGTTGTACGCCTGGACATCAACAACGGCGTTCAGTGGGATACAGGAAAAGTGGGGCTTACTCATGCCAGATGTGTACTGAGTTCGCTGCTGTGCATACACGTTGTCTGGCACAAAATTCAGCCCGAGTAGCTTGTCTGCGTACAACGCATGCAAGAGGAATGGGCGTGCGTTTCCGTCATAGGTAAACTTGGTCCCCGAGCTGGTCAACTGGATCCACTGCTGTATACCGTTATTTGCAGCATCCTAAGTACCAGAACGTCGGGGCTCGTATTAAGCACATATTAAGAAACAAAATGGAGCTTACACTGTACGCCGAAGACTCGTTTGACATCCCAACTGATTTTTGGATTTCAACCATACTCTGAGGCCAAAAGTCAGCTGTATGCGCTAAAGCTGAAGTTTCCTACTTACCCGCAATGCAATCAGCCCCTTGAGGGCGAGGTTTGTCTGGTTCGTCGCCGGAGTTGGCTCGTACCAATCAGGAGTCAGCCTAATTCATCCAGTGTCAACCAAGGCTACTTTCTGAGGGGAGTCCAAAAGCGCACTGATTCGAGGGGGTCAACGCATTTTGCACGAGGTAGTCGGCCCATTTCTTGAGAGTGTAGTACTGCGCGCCATAACATCAGGGCTTGCACTTCAAAAGAATAATACTTTCACGCACATGTTTCGCAGCTAATCCAGCATTACCTGTATACCTCATAAACGCGGCGGTCATAATAATCATACTCGCCGACGCTATGAACCCTCGTCAACCTCAACCTCAAGTGAATAACGCAGTTACTCACCGTCAACAGGCGTTCGACTCTGCCCATCATGCGACACAAGTTGCGGGTACCGCAACCCCAAATCATGTGTCGCAAACGGCTGGTTGAAGAACGGCGCATACTCGAGTAAGGACGCGAGCGCGTAGTTCCCGAGGCTGGGGTTGGTGTAGACGAGCATGGGCATAATGGAGTAGAGCGAGTCGACGGTGGAGAATACGCCGTCCGCTAGTGTGCTAGTTGGTACCGGGGAGTTGGGGGATGTATGTAATGTACGTACTGCTTGAACCATCGTCAAGGGCCATATCCTTGGTGAATATCTTGACGTCCTGCAGATTTGCTGCGCTGCCTATTCCAGAAAGCGTGATTTCCATGCTTGCAAACGCCTGCCGGGTGCTGAGCGCGAGAACTGAAGCGTAATCTGGTGAGATTTTTGTCCCATCCGTCTGCACCTGGTTGTCGAATTGTGTGGCACCAGCACGGGCATTCTGATAATCATTGACAACAAACCGGACCTTTTAAACCGTAAATAACCACTCAAATCTCTAATACGGCTTCCTACTGGCTCCCGTCAACTCACCGCATCTTCCTCAGTAGTAAACTTGGACAAAAAGTACAAGCTTCGGTCTTCCTGCCCGCTCGAGGTGATGTATCTCACAGCCGGGTTACGTGTGTGTCCCAGGACAAAAGTCGCTACGGCCGGTTGGGTTGAAACGCCGCTGAGACTTTGGCAAATGGCGAGAATGGGCCAGTTATTTGAGACGGAGCGGAACTGGGTATCTTGGGAATTGGATAACACCCCTGTTGAGAGGAACAGTTGGCGGAGGACGGTGTCTTGCCCGGTTTGGAAGGTGGTGCCGGTAGTCTAGGCGGTATACAGTATGGTGAGAAATGTGGCTATGGCAAGGGGCACCGCACGCACTTGGTTGCTGGCAAAGTATAGGGTTCCCCATTGAGCGCGCTGGCTGGATTCGACATAGGTAGATGGACTCTGGAGGAACATCTTGTGCAGTACAACGCTGTCATCGGTTACTGTAGACCATTGGGCTGGCTGGTTGTTGTCGCCCGTAATCCACTCTGAGCGTCATGGAATCAGTGTCACGTCCTGTACGGAAGCAAACGAAATAGTCCACCTCCGCTGACATCCATGTATACCTATGGTAACCCAAACGTAAATTTGATTGACGGCGAGGGCCGAAAACGGGACGGACTTACGGCCACGGTATGGGAGCGCCCGTCGTTGGCTACAGCTGAGACCGAGATATAGGAGAAAGGAAGGGATAATCGAACGAGGTCGGTGTACTTGT
Source organism: Ceratobasidium sp. 414 (assembly GCA_019616945.1). NCBI lineage: Eukaryota > Fungi > Basidiomycota > Agaricomycetes > Cantharellales > Ceratobasidiaceae > Ceratobasidium > Ceratobasidium sp. 414. Next base: position 53,283 of record WSTK01000008.1, on the reverse strand, counting down.
GTGCGGCTTTATATCAGTACCCCGTTCGTTTAGTATCAAACAAGGTGCACTTACATCGAGTGGGCTTAAAAATGTAACAGTCAGATCTACGGGTCCTGCCCGAGAAACGATAACCGTTCGTGTAGCTGTAAACTACCGATTTTGCCAGAGTTAGTTCAACGACAACGATGCAGGTGGCACAGACGTACCTGGGTTTCTGTCTGGTTGGTGACATTGTTCGCAGCGCTTCCAGGCGCGCCCATTACAAGATACGTCAGGTTATCGACCTTGACATAGCATGTCCAACCGAGAATCTAGACCATCCGCGCAAGCTCTCACGGTCAGACCGACTGGATAGAAGGATGCCAAATGCTGACTTACACTGTTGGTCGTTCCAAAGTGAGGCCATTGTCCAGCAAGACCTGCATTGGATCCCGCTGCCCAAGCGGAAGTATAAGGCGATTTTACCACAAGAGGAAACTGGGGAGGGTTGAATGGCGTAGTCTGCCAGGTCACATTCTGAGCAATGGCAGTATGCAGAAACAGAAACAGACATCCGAGGGTCGAGCTCAAGTTCAACATTGCGAAGATGAAGGGTAAAGGACAGACAGCCTGGGCGGCGGCTAGGGCCTTATGGACGAGACACTGCGGAACCCGAGAAGCCCAGAGCTTTACTATATTTCATGGTAACAGCGCCAACAACAACATCCAATGTTCTAAGCGCCCATACTCGTGGCTGTGGCACACGTGACTCGTTGATGGAGGGTTCTGTTTGGCCTCGTATATGAACGATCAGTGATCCACAACCCCGCGATATCGCCGGGCTCGACGTTCTTTATCTCGACTACCAACTTTCCGTACTTGTAAGTATTTTTTTTCCTCCCACAGTTTCTTTTTCTAATTTTATGTAGCTTTAAACTCGACAATCCGTCCGCTGCTCAACCAGCATCATGGATACCATCAAGCAGTCAGCTCAACGCAAACCTCGCTTTTTTATTGCCCTAGCAGTGGGTGCTCTTGTGTTCATCCTCTACGTCGCGTCTCAGGAGCCCGACTCCTTTACAATCCGACGTCTTCCCGGAGGAGGTGTCGCGCTGCGAAATGAGGACCTCTCGATCCGCCTGCACATGGCCGAGGAGAACTTTCAACGCAGCCTAAAAAAACGAAAGGCTCTCGTTAAACAATTTGGGCCCACTCCAGACAAAGTCAAGTCGTGAGTTGTCTGCATGCTTTCTCTTTTCCACCAGGCTGATAACGCCCATTCGCAGGTACCCCGTAAACCGCGACTACTACACATTGTGTATGTAAATCGCATCCTAGATGTCTGTGGCATTCCTGACGTGATGATTTTCAGGGGACTTCTTCACTCCCTCGTTCCAGTGCCCACACGCTGTTGAACGTATCGGTATCAACGCCGACGGTGGCAAATACGTATGCGGCCTCCATCGTATCGCCAACAAGCCAGACTGCGTGATCTATTCTTTCGGTACGTAGTATTTACGCGTCGCATTCAGGCTCGAGGCTTATATCACCTCAGGCATCAATGGCGAGTCGTCCTTTGAAGCCGAGTTGCTGGAGCGCACTTCAGGTTGCCAAGTTTGGGGGTACGATTTTTCAGTCAGCTCCGTAAGAATTCCTCTCTTCCTTCACGTACTAGAAGCCTTACATCATACTTTAACAGTTCGGCCCGGAAGTTGCCAAGAACAGAAAGATCGCATACCGCTCCCACTTCCAGCCGTACGGCCTCTCGGGCAACAGCAACCACGCATCAGGCCACACCGGACCTCCCATGTACACCCTCCCGGAGCTCATGCAAATGAACGGCCACGATTTTATCGACGTGCTCAAAATTGATATCGAGGGCTCCGAGTTTAGCACGCTCACCGACTTGCTGAAAGTGTATGCAGGTCGCCCGCTGCCGTTTGGCCAGCTTCAAATCGAGATTCATGCATGGACGGCAGACTGGCAGGACAAGTTCCCCGATTTCTTGGGGTGGTGGGAAGCCCTTGAGAAGGCAGGGCTGCGTGCGTTCTGGACTGAGGTGAGCAAGATGGACTCCGGGTACCATACGCATTACTGACTTGATTGCCCTCAGCCGAACCTGGTGTACCTGAATATCAATCGTGGTTATGCACCAGACCTGGCCGAGGTGTGTTTTTTTTTTCCTTGGCAGACGCATGTTGCTTACTGATGGTTTCGATAGTATTCGTTTATCAATACGTTGGGGCACCATGCTCTCATCGTAGACCCGGTTGTTGTCTAGGTCATCGTGCAGCCTAGTTTTCGGAAAATCCTACCTGCCGACTTCTCATTAACTATACCACTTGCATACATACCACGTTCTTTCTAAGCCTTTGGCTCTCGTGTAGGCAGTATGTTATGAAAAGCTGGTCTTGGATTATCATTATCTAGCACCCAACTTGATGGCGTGAAAAGATACAGTTTATGCATTGGAATAGATAAGTAGGGATAGGTGGGCCGACTATAACATGAGATAACCTAAATGATCGATGAACCCAGGCTTCATGCTGGGTGCTAGATAATATACAGTCTAGAATCTACCCATATTGCGCGATAAAAAGTCTAATAGTGTCCAACTACCACAATCTCGTAGTGTCCAATGACATCCCCGACGTGATTCGCTTCACGACCACGTTGCTCGACAAGCTCGAAAACTGCACGCAGAGTTTAGTATCGTTGAGACCACAACAAAATGAAGACTCACCCCATTCCCGACGAATACCTCTGCCCGACTCATAATCGCCATATCCACCGCAACGCCCACCGACTTGGCCTGCCAATTCAACTCCAACTCGTCGCTGGTCACAATCGCATCACTCGCCCACCCATCAGCCGCAAGCACCACCCTCAGCTCAGCCAGATACTCGGGCTCTGCATTTGTTGCGATAAATATATGTGACAAGTGCGTGCGATGCTGCGCGCGGATCGAGTGCAGACGGGATGCGACTTGGGCTGGTGTCGGGAGACATCGTTTGAGGTAGTAGTCGGCGATTTCGGGTGTGTTTGTGCCCCATTCGAGGTCTCCTCTGGATGGAGGGTCGAATTTGTCGGGGAGTTGGGGGAGTTGATTCCATCCTAAAACGTAGTGTTTGTCAGCCTGGGATTCAAGAAGAGTGGCAAGACGTACCAGTAAACGTGCTCCCCCACTTGGACAAGTGCAGACAGTGCCCGCCGCCTTTGTCTTCGTCGCCAGCATAGTCTCCTCGCCGAATGTGTATAGCCACGAGTCCAGCAATGACGTCATTGTGTCGGAGGATGGGCGGTCTCCAGGAGAATCCATCTTGGCTTTGGAGCTTGTCCATGTTTTGGGAGAGAGCGGAGAGGACGAGTTCGGACTCTTTCAATCCTCGAATTGCTGGGTGTTTGGAGAACATCTTCCATAAGGAGAGGATGCGAGTTGAACCTAGCAAACTGCACCCAAGTTAGGTTGTAAGCCCACAAATTCAGCAAAGAGGACTTACTAAAAGTCAAATATCTGCGTCCCGATGATCTCCACGCAGTTCTCTGGCGCATCCCTCAACAGCCCTGCCCATTGCCTCATCACTTCTTTCCCATCCAACTGCTTCCCAATTGCCTCCATTATATCATCCGCGTTGATAACCTTTCGTCTCGGAAGCGGGCACACGACTTCCCACCACTTGTCGCTGACCGCTCGCGGGTGGTGGTCCCCCTCTCCCCATGATGCGCCGGCGGTAGGACCCCAGAGGAGGGCGTTGTACGGGATGACGAGGACATTGCGGCCCCCGGTTTTAGTTCGGTCGTCGCGGGGTGGGTGGGCCTGAGGATACGATGCGTGAGTGAGCGGGGCTCGAGTATTAGGGTATGACAGACCGACGTACCCATGCCTCAAAGGGAGAGAAAACGGGGGCTCTGTTTGATTCGTAGGCGAGGATGGTGTTTAACAGCCGCTCTTGGAGCAAGTTGTTCCAGCTGGCGTGCGGTTGTCAGCCTGCGCGCCAATGGACACACGTTGTTTCCACTCACCCTAGTCCCCAAACCTGGTTCGAAAACCGCACAAACCGGCCGTCTCGTCCTTCTGGGTATGTAGCCGAGAGATTGTGCTGGGGGAGTTGCGCCTCCCCCATAAATACTTCATCGAAGTCTGTGGCGCCCGATGTCCAGGGTGATCGCTCCGGGTACGCAAATAGCTCCAAGTCACCCCAGTAAAAGAACGAGCCAAATGTAAAGAAGAGCGTGAAAGTGAAAAGGACTGTGAAGACATGACGCGGTCGAAGTCGTCGGTGCCATTTTGTATTGGGCGGGTACCCACCCGGAGCCGGTGGGAGCAAACTATAGCCATCCGGCATGGTGTATTAATAGGTATTGACCCTTGGTCGGCAGCTTGTAGATCGGGGGAGGGAGGCGGTGGGTGGAACCAACGCCCGCTTGGTAAATGGATTTGCTTATATACTTTTGCTTCGTGCACGAGTGACGGCATTGCATATCCGCAGTCACTCTGTGCAATTCCGTAAATGTTTTAGCGTCCACACACCCACCCCCATCAGCACAAAGTTTTCCGTCTTTAGGTATTGCTTGTACAAACTCTCCGGTCTCCACGTTAGCCCACGCTGTATGTTAAGAGATAAAGTTCTCTTGGCAGGCCATCATTGGCGTCAATCAGTCTTACGGACTTTCCGGGGCCTGACAGTCATCGCTTTCACGCCCAAAATTTGGCAATAATACCAGGAAAATCGTATGCTCAGCATTCCATCGACTGCGGTGCATTGAGACGTGAGACTAGAGCAAATTCTCGGGCCGACGGGCGCCAAGTGCAAGTTATCGTGGGTCACGTGCGCATCAGCGAACCCGGCTTGTGCCATAATGCGCACTGCCAGCACCGTAACACCAACGAGAAGCTTACGACCATCCAGACTAGCACAGGCAGCGCTGGTAGCGTGAGCTGTTTTTGTCCCCCGCGCTCTTGGCTGTCGTTGTTAACCATCGAATGCGTTCTGCAGCGAAGGTTTGGCCTATACGTGACAATGAGCGGTCCGATGAGGCTCACGACACACCGTCGCGCCAGTTCACCACCCCCCTCCGCGTTCTCTGACTCTTTCGAGCTCATGCCACCTCGACCACCTTCCATAACTGCGAAGATACGAAACTTTACGCGATCGCTGCGTTATTCTCGATGGAGGACACGAAACCTGGTGGTTGCGCTCGGTGTTTTTCTTTTGATCGTGTTCTACCTTTCGAGCGGTCAGGACACGGTGTCCTCATCAGGTAGCACTCGATTACTTCTCTCGGGTCGGCGTGATTTTAAAGACTACGAAAAGGCGCAATCAAAGCTTCCTCAGCACAACCCAGATCTGCCCCCTCCTGCCGGTCGTAACGGTCGTTATGTCCGCTTTCGCAATCAAGTATATGGACTCGGGTGAGTACATAGCCCCTTTGGAATCCGTCCATGCTAACCGCCATCCAGTTGGAACAATATCCTTCAAGAAATGTAGGTGGATTCTTTCGTTCTTGTTGTATCCAGCTTATCCCGCGTTCTAGCCTCCTTAACACGCACGTCGCGCACGAGTCTGGTCGCTCGTACGTGTTCATCCCATTCCATGCCTCCGCTCACCCAGCCATGGGGCTCGGGCCCAAAGCTCCGTGGATTCCCTTGAGCGCATTCATGGATGCCCCAACTGCGGGTATGCTTCCAGGCCTGTGCGTCATGACCACTTTTGTTGACACTGCTTCTAGGCGGTCCGTGGCCTCCCGACGACAAAGCACCTCGCGCCGTGACTGAGGATTGGTACAACACCGTGTGTCCCAAAAACCAGCGAGTCACGCTCGACACGGAAGTTGTTGCGGGACACCTGAAGGACTCGGATGCGCAAACACTGATCAACTTTTGGTCTAAAAAGCTGAGAGACATGGAGGATCGGTGCATAGAGATTGATGGGCGAGAGCAGATATTCAATTACTAGTACGTAGCTCTAATCTGTCCGTCAAGCCCATACTGAGCACCCCGGCATACAGCCTCACTGGATCGACTCGCGTGCTCACAGCATTCAAAGAGTTCTCCACCTCGGCAACACTCAAAATGTTCAAATGGTCTAAACTCGTCACAGAAGCAGTTTGGCGAAATGCTGAACTTATTAGTCCAGTAGACCAACGATCTTCACGCCCGTACATTCTCCCACCAGAAGGTCAAATCGACGGGCTGTTGGCTATGCATGTCCGACGTGGCGACTACTCGTACCACTGCACGCATTTTGCCAACTGGTCATCTACGTATACATCCTGGGCTCTCCTCCCTCAACTGCCTGACGAATTTAAAGTCCCCGAAGGTGCTGGTCAAGGGCACGCCACCCCCAAGGCCATTGCGGAATACCACCAGGTCTGTTGGCCGTCAAACAAACAGATTGTCGAACGCGCCAGGGTGATGCGTCAACTGCACAAGAGGCTGAACCGCGTGTATATCTTGACGAATGGGGACGCGGAGTATCTTGCAAGGCTTAAAGCCGACTTGAAGGCGGACCATTGGGCAAAGGTTTCGACGAGCCAGGATATGAGGTTAAATTGGCAGGAAACGTGGGTGTCGCAGAGCGTGGATATGGCAATAGCTCAGAGAGCCCAAGTTTTTGTTGGCAACGGAGTAGGTACTTCATTATCGTATTTAGTATCGTTAAGCTAACTATTCTCTAGTTTTCGACCTTGTCGGCCAACGTCGCTTTGCTCAGGCTGGCTGATGGAACGGCTACAGATACGGTTCGGTTCTGGTAACACAAAAATTATTGGGGACGATTCACAGCGAGATTCATACTCTAATACACCTGCAACTTGGATTCTGTGATATCCTCGTACTTAGATACATTATTCTTAGCTACTTTGTTTCTTATGTAGTTCACGCGTGACTATATTACGTAAACTCTGCCTCGCGTTCCCCGAAGCACCCTTCCTCTTCAACGACACCCACCTTGCTTTGCCATGGCCTCGACGATTGGTGTCCCCATCAAGCTGCTTCACGAGTCTCTGGGACACATTATCACCGTTGAGCTCAAGTCGGGCGCGTTGTACCGCGGGAAATTGGTAGATGGTATGAATTATAGCCCTAATTCCTGTTCAAAGGTTGACATTTGGCGTCAAGCCGAGGACTCGCTCAATATCTCGCTAAGGGATATCACTGTGACTGGACGAGATGGAAAAATATCGCAGTTGGATCAGGTGTACATTCGGGGGAGCATGGTGAGGTTCTTCATTGTGCCGGACATGCTGCAGAACGCACCCATGTGAGTACAACTATACGAACGTGCTCGAGTTCTGGGTATTGAATCTTTGCATGGGTTGGTGGTTCAGGTTCAAACGAGTTGGTCCGAATGCGATGAAGGGACGAGGTATTGGAACGGCTCGTGGTCGCGCCACCATCATGCGCGGTACGTACTTGTTTGACTATAGACCTAGTTTGCGTACTACAGCATCTCAATTTGCGTTTCTTGCACCCACCTGTGATATTTTTAGCCAACGGTATGTACATTGCCCTCCAGCAGGTGACAAGTCCCACTGAATTTTTTTTCGTCTTTTCTAGCTCGTCGCGGACGCGGTGTTCCCCAACAATCCCGTGGTATCAGGCGATAGGATATACGGAGAGTACAATTATTATTACCGGTCGCCTTGTATTAAAACGTGGGTGTTCGAGCACATGTACCCATCAACACCCTGCTATGACATTATTCGTGCCGAAGCAGTTCTGTGGCATATCGTGTCGTATACGTCTCACCGCCGTTGTTCCTAAGCCAGCGACATCTTTGAGCGCGAGTTTGTGGTTTGAAGTGGCTACTCTCGGATGCAAACCGTTTGGTTTTGTACAAACTTGCGGAATGCCACCACGACCTCCAAAATGTCAGATCTGTGATGCTGAGACTTTCAAGTATACCTGTCCCAAGTGCTCGGTTTTATAGTAAGCGTTTGCTTGCTGGATCACAATGCACGGCTCTGAGCTTGGCTTTGGGACTACAGTTGTTCCGTCGCTTGCTACAAAAGGCACAAGAGTGAGAGCTTCTGGATGCAGTGCTAGGGAGGTTACATCTGAACGAAGATATCACGGGTTTATTGCTTTCTGGGGACTTGCACTATACCAGACGAATCAGCCCAATGCGATAGCTCGAAAGCGGCTTCCTCTGCACAAACGTCCACGCTACCACCACCAAGTGAGCACATTCCACATACAGCAAGACCTACCTTTTAAGGCTTCTTACGAAACTCAGACTCGCAAACGCCTGCTGAACCAGAACCAGACGCCCAACCAAACGAAGGCGAGAAACTCGTAGATCCAAAACCATTACGCACGCTTGCCTCGCTCAAATGGCCATACGTCCCCGAGCCGCCTTCTTTCGTAGATCCAGTCACGAAAAACGACCCTAAACCCCTGGCGTTGACACAGTACGAGGCTATTGGTTCGTCCTCCCATATTACTCTCCCTTATCGCCCCCTAACTTCAGCCCCTCCTCAGCAACTTCACCAGATGTAAGGAGGGTTATCAGCGATAACCCTAACATTCCGAACCTACTTCGATCCGTGGATAAGCTGTACGGGCCGCTACGCCAGCAGGCGTTGGAAGAAATGCTTGGGGTCGGAACGAGTGGGGACCAGCAGTACGGAACTCGGGGTCAGACACATGAGACGCTTGCACGCATACGGCAGGATGGAGATGCCGAGAGTAATATGCAGGCGCTGCGACAACTCTCTGAAGCCATCGAGAAAGCTATTGGTGTTGGAGATGCTCAGCGGGGGTTAGCCTGGGAAGACGGTTGAAGCTCACTGAATTATGGAGTACAGCCTACATTGTATAAACAAGTATGACATCTTATGTTACCCAGGGATGTCGGAACTACCAAGTGGCTGCGGCGGCGCTCCCCATTGGTCGCCCCGCTGATCGGGAATTAGCCGGCTGTGCCGCGCCGAAGCGTGACCCCGTCACACAGCTCGCCTCGCTTTGCACGCTACCACCACCATCACCGCCGAGTCAAAATGACAAGCGTAACTCCATCGCCCTTTGCCCGCAGCGCAGACCTTACCGGCCCCAACCCCTTCGCACGCAGTACGTTCGATGACTCGACGAGGTTGACTGGACGGGAGCAGACAGTACGTTTTGTTATTTACTTATCGCGTGCCTACTAGCGCTCAACGTGGTTGTGGTATGGCAGATCGAAGAGATGTATAGTGTGCCTGAGAGCTTCCTCGAAATTGAGGTGCGCAATCCCCAGACGCATGGTGAGTCGTGTGCCGAGATAATTCTGTCCACTTATCGACGGTGGCTACCTCAGGCTTTGGTCGGAAGATGTACACCGACTACGAGGTCATGTGTAAGGTAAAGCCTACTCAGCTCACTCCCGCACTACCGCAACTCACCTCGTGGCTGGTCGCAGACAAATATTCCGGCCTTCAAGCTACGTCACTCGCTCGTACGCCGGCGCTATTCCGACTTCGAAGCGTTCCGTGATATCCTCGAGCGCGAGTCCACCCGAGTGAATATTCCGCCCCTCCCGGGCAAGGTTTTCACCAACCGGTTCTCGGACGAGGTGATCGAGACCCGTCGGGAGGGCCTTGAAAGGTTTTTGGGCATCGTGGCCGGTCATCCTCTCCTTCAGGTAAGTCCCATCATTAATGTGGATTCATTTAGTACAATATTGACCCTTCCTTTGTCTTGACAGACCGGGAGCAAAGTCCTGTGTGCTTTCCTTCAGGACCCGTCGTGGGATAAGGCGCAATGGGTGTAATGTGGAGATGCCGGACATCTGACCGTAGTTTCACTGTGCGTCGATATGATGAGTACCTGAAGCTTTCCCTTGTGAAATGTCCCAGATTGCCTGAACATCACTTGTAATTATGCCTTTTTCTTCATGCGCTATGAGAATTGAGTTTACTTAGATTCAGCGCGCTCAAGCATCTGCGTTCGAGTGAACAGAAGGTCCATATTGGTAGGGGTTACTTCAGGGCCGCGAGGACGGCGTCGATATTTTCCTCGAGCGAATCCTCAAGACTCTTCGCAACCGTCGTCCACCCCAGATTCCGTCCCCGCTCGGACACGCTACGCGAATTTGTTGAGAGTGCGGAAAAGTTCTCAATTTTAGCTGGGCACAGGCCAAGGTCAGTCTCTGGCTGGCTTGACCTTTTGGCTGGCACTCACAAGCCTTTATACTCCGCGCTTCAGCCTTTTCGACCTTTCCTTTTGCCAACAAAATTGGCCCAATCCGCTTTGCGATATCCCCCCATGCGTGCTCTCTGACGCTTGCAAAGTAAAAGTTCGTATAGACTTCTGGGCGAGGAGTCTGCCCGCTGCGCACGGACAACGCAAGGTTAAGGATGATGTTATACAGAGGGATTAGGTCCGAGATGTGAACCTAATAGCAACACCGCTATCAGTCGGCGATGCGGTGTCTCGGGCATGGATTGGCGTACATTGTTCCAGAGGTTCGTGCCCTTGCCGACATACACAGGCTGTTTGAACTCGATTGCGGCTCTACAGAACTTTTCGGTTAGCCTACGACCCACAAGCGGGATAATGCAAGCGGACCGGATCATCCGTGGGACTTGTTGCGAGAGCTTGTTGACGGGGCCGTCACCGATGCCATAGATGCAGGAAGGGGCAATAATGTAAGCGTCAATTTCTCCCCTAAGTAAGAATGATACTATCAGTAATCGGTGGTACGCCAGCGATGAACCTAGTTGACCTCTCATGAGCCCCAAAAATTCTGACACATTGCCGTTAGATTCAGTCACGACGCTCTCGTTGCACACTTACTCTAGGTCCACGTTTCGGTGGGGTTGTGTGGGCGGGATCCCTTTGACGTCGTCTTCGAGAGAAGTGTTGTGAGTAATGTTCACTACATCTCACGACGTACGTACTAATGTCATTGTCCTAGGCGAAGCAAGTGACATTGTTATCGAGATACCTGGCTGGTACATAAGCTACTCACATTCCAGATCTTTGAACTCTCGGGTGTGAGCTCTCCGTTGTAGTTGTTGCTCAGCAATCCGGTGCCACTGAAGTATTAACACCTATCAGTACTCTACAATGGAGAAGTACAAAAACTAACCAGACCTTGTCTGAATTAATATCCCACGTTCTTTCTTGGACTTCAAACCTTTGAGCACCGCCTGCGTGAGACTCATATCATCGGCATCCGCAGCATTATACACAATGTCCGCCTCTCTTGATGCTTCCTCTATCTTGTCTACGTCGGTAAACGATCCCTTGATTGTTTTGATCCCCAAAACTTCGAGCGTCTCAACGTCCTGATCTTTCCGTACGAGCGCAGTGATGGTGAACGCGACTGACGTCCTGAGCAGCTCTGTTACAATGGCGCCACCAATATATCCAGTCGCGCCGAGTATGAATATCTTAATTGAAGTAGCAGGCATGTCGTTTCAGTAGAAGGGGTGCTGGGGCACACAGCACGTCAACCTTCTTCCTTATATACTATTCTAAATACATATGACATCAGTGTCGAATGTCCCGGGTGGAGGTGTGCTGAGTCACGCGTGACCCCGAAGAGAGTCAGCCTCGTGACGTCAAGTCCTTCTCCTTCATCTTCAACTCCAGTCAGTCTAGCCGCTATTACTAAAGAATTCAATGTCTTCTAATTAACAGACAGTCCCCAAGTCGTATATCAGTCAGTATGCCGAACGAGCGCGGAGCAAACTCGAACAAGGATAGTACCCTAGCCGACGATAGTGAGTGCACCAAGAGCTTCATATCACACGATTCTCTGACCACTCAGTCCATGTTAGCTGCGCTTGAACTAAACTCGGGGGCGAGCAACGTTGATAATTATCCCAGTGATTCGTTGGATAGTAGGTTTATTTACTGGCTTGACCATGCGCCCGCCTCCCACCGTTCATTTTAGCTACTGGTTCCGGAGGATACGGAGGCACTGCAGACTCCTTTTCGGACCGTTCACAACGAGGCCTCGTAGACAAGTCCTTGGATCCAGGTCAATTCGGAAGGTCAAACACGACCACCTCCAAGCTAAACACCCAAGCCGCAGATCACCACGGTAAGCATCCTTATATAGTGATATGCGTCTTGTCTGCGAAACAGTAATGTGTAAACTAGATCCACTCAATCCGTATGGCGAATCGGGCCCTGGCACTCCCGACAATGGAGAGTGGCAGTTGGCCCCAGATAACGATGCATCGCGGGTGGCGGACCGCCGGAACGAGCAGTGGGGGAGCAAGGATAGATCGGGCGATGACATAGGGGCGTGAAGAAGAACCGATCAACCATCTCAATAACAAGCTGCAGTTAGATTTTACATAAAAATGTTTTGCGTCCAAATAAAACTCCAATCCACTCCCAAAATCTCTCCAGCCAAACATGGTTTATAGTTTCCCAGCATAGTGTATGCGCGCTAATCACTAATTTTATCGTTATGAAATGGTTCTGGGAGGATTGGATTGCAAAAAGCTTCGGGATGGGATAGGGCATACAAGGGAAAGTATCACAGAACAAAACACGAGAAAGTAGTGAGAAGATCAAGCGCCGTTATAATTCAAGCACATGAGTGCACGAGTAACCGTGTGTACTGTTGTATTAGGCGTATCTGATCACTCGGTGGGGAACCCCTCAGCATGACAGTCAGGCGCAGGCCGTGGCGGGCTGGCTTCGATTTACTCCTCCACTGACCACGAGCGAGCCGGGTAACGACAAGACACCGGGCCGCCATGACTGAGTGAATTGACCTCCGAGCGACAGCGCTTGTCGACTTAGGGCAAATATCAAGCATATGCCGTTCAAGTGAAGCGGATCTTATAACCTCTGTCGCGCATGAGTTCTTCGAAGGCTACATAAAACGTAAGTGGCGAAAATTGGTGTCAATACTTCGCATATGCTTACCCTTCTGCTCTTCGGCATCCTCGCGCTGCTCGTAGTCAAGCACGATTTTCTTCAGCTGCTGTTGTTCAGCTTTGTCCTGCAACTGCGACTGTCGAATCTGCTTAACCAACTCCGTTTCCACTGGGACAGGGATATGTCGGCTCTGTCAGGCGGTTAGGACTTGAATCCTACCACAAAGCAGGGCAATGTACTGACCTGCGTCTTGTTGCCCTTGCGCGTGGCGACTGTAAACTTGACTACACCGGGGTTGCGCTCGGCCTCGTCATCTTCATCCCGCTTCTTACGCACACCAGTGGGGAGACTCGGCCCCTCCCAAATTGCCTTGCGGTCGACTTTTCGGTTCTCTCCAGGCGCTTCAACGAACATCTTCGCGAGCTCCTTCTCAAACTCTGCTTGAGCTTCTTCAGATGGACCTGCGTTCTCCTGGTGGGGCAAGATGATTTGTGCTTCCGGAGAAATGGGGCGCCCGTCCTGCAATTCTGGTTAGCTTATGCGGCGAGGTTTAGATTGGAAAAGGTGTACGTCTGATATGTCCATGTCGGAGGTGTCATATCGTTGACCTTTGCGCCGGTCGCCCACTTTCTCATCTCCACTATCATACCCGCCACGGTCGCTCTCATCACCATCACCATTTGCATCTATCGGCCCAGTTTCAACACTGCATGAAGAGAGTGTTAAAGTTCGCACCTTCACCAGCACGAGCTACCAGGTCAAACATGGCATCCACTGCAATAGCAGCCTCTTCGAACGATTTGGCAAGCACGAGTCTCGGTCGAAGCGCCTAGTTAAATATGTCGGTGAGCCCCGCTCCCCAAAGGCCTGCATTGTGCCCACCTCCAGAGTGTCGTTGAGCATAAAGTCCACTTCCATAGGCATCGCCGACTTGCAATGTGCATAGAGCTATCGAACAGAGACTGAGCACACAAGTAGGGTGTATAAACGTGAGCTCGGACTCACTTGCAAGAAGGTCAAGAAGTTGTCTAGTTTCTTCTTCTGAGAGCCCTGGTCAAAACACATTCCGCACGAATCGAGCAAAACGCAGGCAAGCCGGACACGGAAGAAGTCATCTGGAGCATCGATAGGTGATACCTGGCCAGGCAACGGACGGCCGTCCGCTTTTGGAAGAATGCGATTAGCATACACGTTGAAAAGTGAGCATATCGTGGCTTACGATGCCCGAACGTAACCAACGACCATAAGGTGTCGAACACCAACGTAGAACTAATTAATCGGTACATGTACAACTCCCCGAGATACTTCATGGTGGCAACTCGACGCTGGTTATTTTTGTATATATTTTGCTAACGGGGACGGAGTATTAGAACAGATAGGTTTCATGCAAAATCACACGTACTTCCATACCCAGACGAACATCCTCCAAAACTTGGTCTACGACACGGATAGAGAAATCGGTGTGATATCGTTGAAGGTCGTAGGCAAGCATTGCTAGTAGGCTGATATTACTATACTTGACTTTCCATGGTTTGGTAAACACGCTGAGCAGCATCGCATACACCTAGCAATATGTCAGCGTAAGAATTGGTACCCATTACTCGCCGATGCGGACTGACCGAGGTGTCACTCCAGTTCATCTTTCGCAGTAGCTTCAACACATCGTCAATCGTCTTCTTTGAGAGCACGTCACAAACGAGGTGACGAATAAACATCTCTATGGGGGGCCGAATCTTTTCCACGCGGGGGGCTCGCTCGGGCGGGTTGCACTAGGTTGCAGGTGAATAGCCGTGCAAATAACCTTAGGAGAAGCAATCACCTGGTAATATGCATTCTCTAACATTAGCACCTGCCGTTGATCAAAGTGTTGCATCGACTGCTTCCTTCGCATCAGCTCAAGCTAACTCAGGCGAACCCGTCAGTACGCATCGACATAGAGCATTGGTCCGTACGTGCCATGGTCACCATACGTGGCCCGGTCTCTTCGCTGCGTAGCAAAAACCTACCACATCCTTCAAGCAACATAGCCGCATTATCCACGTTCACACCGCTCAGGTCGTCCAAATAAACTTTGAAAACGTGGAGAATCAAATGGGCCGGTACAATTCGAAACTTGGCTAACGCTGCTAGATATAGTGTGTTCTACAACCTGATTAAGGATGTCATTCGACCTTGGGTAATTTTATGCTGACCTTCATCCGGTTCGAGGCCAACTCCTTCACAACTTTCTTCTTCTTCTGCAAATATCGGAACTCGTCTTCCAACTAGCCCCGGATTAGTCAAGTTATGATATAACGTCAACACTGGACTTACCAACGCAACGAGCTCCGATCCAATGTCGGGCATATATGGGTTTAGAATTGCAACTAAGCGGGCGAAATACGGAAGTATATCCGTCCTGTTCTTGGGTGGTTGGCTGAGGAACTATTGGCCGATGTTAATTGGCAGAAAATAAATATGTTTGGAGATCTTACCTTGACCAAGCGTTTGCGAGAGGCCTTGCTATTGAAAAAAGCAAATTCGACGGCAATCTCGTCGATCATGGTGCGGTTATTGGCATCCGACAAGCGTGCCAAGAGCGCTGTCAAAGCCTGCGAAGCTCCCGTGGCAGTGCCAGGAGTGGGGGAAGGGGTACGAGACGATGACTGTTCTTCACCATGCTCACTGCTCAGGTCCTTGAGTCCACAAGCGTCTCAAGTGATTGACAACACGTACGATTCAGATGCCTTTGTGTCTTCGGCACCCATATTTTGCATCTCGGCCTCGAGTCGCGCTATATCTTCTTCCTCTTGCTCTTCTTTGGTTATATTCGAATCAGGGTTCGCCATCTTCTCATCCTTAGGTGCCACAGCATCGACCCCTAGGATAGTTTTGGGAACAAAATCTTTGAGGTCGGTAATGTCCTCGTAAAAACGGCGTTCTTCTTCGTCCTCCCACTTGCTATTGGCAGGAAGATCTTCAGTTCCGCCTATACGGAGAGTCGAGCTACCATCCAGTAGAAGGATAGAGTCGTTTTTCTGGGAGGCGGAAGGCAGAGAAGGCATAGGAAGATAAAGTAAATCGGAAAGGCTGCGCGACTTTATATTAGAGTACGATATACACGTGGGCAGTAGCCGCACCTTTGGCAAGATGACAACAGTTTCTCATAGCCTTTCGTCATCTTCTCATAGGCTTGTTGTCTGTCTTCGAATATCTCTCCCGATTTAATGTATGCTTCGTGATTCCGGCGATCTTGGTCTTGCAAGCGCTAGATGTCAAGGTAAATCAATGAGTCACGATAAGAAACCAAACCGACATGTAGACAGCTCACATTATGCTCCTTCAGTAGTTTCTTGGCAACGTTATCGTAATACCCTTCACACATGCGCTTAAACTTTTCTCGGACGTCTTTCTCAATCAACTCGTCTTCTTCATTTAGGGTGGCTGTCCCGTTCCCCCGCCCGTTTTGTGCGTCATGCGCAACGGTAGAAGACAGATCCCCCGCTTGGACGTCGCTATCGACCTGTTTGGTAGACGAGGGCGAAGGAGTGATGCCCAAAAACGGTCGAGAGTAACTTTTGAGGAAGGTGGTGAACAGAGGCAGGGAGCCGAGACTCGGGTCGTTGGCCAACTGTGCGGGCAACCACATCAGAGATAAGTTATTTGGACTTATATAAACGTACCAGTTCTCGAATGGTTTTCATAATTAATTCACCACCACTACGACCAGGGCCATCAGCTAGTATACCTACCAATGCCAGCTCAGAGCTAATCCTGAGCAACGGCCGTTGGCGCACAATCCGAGCAGCTTCGTCCTTCTCACGTTGTTCGGGGGAGAGCGCGTTCAGTGCGGTCCGAGATGGCGCGGCGAGCTCTTTGGTAAGCGTGGCCACCAAGGGTGGCGTGTAAGCTTCCGGAAACCGGCGGTGGAATGCGGAAACGATCTGTTCAATAAACAATAAGCCAACTAGTGGCGTGCAAAGTTTCTTGTCCCTACCTCGGCAGCCGCCCATACATCTTTCTCAGTTTTGCACCGAGACATTCCCTCGATCGATGCTTGGACTATCTCCTCAACATATTTTTCGAGCGAAAGGCTATCGATATCCTTCAGAATTTGGTCTCGGTTGTCGGACCCAAGAGATTGGCGTAGGCGTTTGATCAAAGCACTATGACGTTTGAGCGACGAGTCCAAAGACTTAGATGGCGCTATAAAACCGAATCAGACTCTGAAATGCTGGCTCAAGAGATCCAAACTCACCAGAAGGATTACTATTGAGTTTCTTCAAATCAGCTCTCTTTATCCTTTTAATCCGTTCTTCTTCCTCCTTCGAGAGACTTGCAGACATAATTAGAGGACAAGTTGGTAGCCACACAAACTGCGGAATGTGAGGCAGGGATGATGGAAGTTGAAGCCATAAGCTCACGGCGCTTGCGTCACGTGGGTCAAATAGGGGTGATTTGTTTGGACCAAGCTCGATGGAGACACTCGTATTTGGTACAACAGCACAAAACTAAGGCTTCATTTCTTCATCTTCCTCCTTCTTCATTACGCCATGTTTCTCCAGCAACACATCCACCTCGGTGGGCCGGTAAATCTTGGCCTTTGGCTTCTTGGCCGCAGCATCCAGCGTTATGACAGCAAACTCGACTGAGTGAATAGATGAGCACAGCATCACGTCTCACCGGAGCTGGAGTCACTTACGCTTTTCACTGCTCAGTGTAGTAGAGTCCATCGTCTTCCCCATAACACGAATGACAAGGGATATAGCATCTTCAAGAGTTATATCGTCCTTGTATTCCTGCTTCAGCAAACTCTGAGCCGTCCCATTGTTGGCCCCGATGCATGTCGCTTTCCACCCACTGTAGTTTCCGGATGGATCGGAGTGATACAACTGGAATTCGTAGTGTGGATCATAACCCGCATACAAAAGCGAAACGCCAAACGGTCGCAAACCTATTCGAGGCGCGCTGTGCGTGAAAGGCGACCATAACATAGAAAAGCATGCTTACCTCCATACTGTGTATACCCTTGCTTCAAGTTGCATAGCCTCTGCACTAGTTGTTCCACAGGCATATCCTCATTAAAAGAGAACAAATGTTGTTGAGCAGACGTTCGAGAGTAGTTGACGAGAGAGTTGGCGTCGGCGGAAAGTCCCGCCACCCCAGCGATGAGATTGCTTAAATAAGACCAGTTAGACAATCCCATACATGTCACTTGCTGAAATCCCACCCACTTGTTCAATAAGAATATCTTCTCGCCACTTCCTCCATATCCCCCTTCCTTCACAACTGAAGTATCTAGGAGCTTCCCTGTCACCTTCTTCTCCGCTGCCAATACAACTCCCTCCTTGGAGAGAACACCGATCACAGTTCCCGCATGTGCAATGGCCTCCATGGCATATTCGACTACCATCCGTCAGTTTTGGTGCGAATCTTGGCAATAGCCGGACGTACTTTGGTAAAGTCGACCTAATAGTGGATTTGCCATCAGTAAAACAGCACGATAGAAGCAGCGTAGCTTACCTTCTGGCGAGAATATAGTCGTGCGGCCTGGTAATCATAAGCGAATTAATATGTGAGACTCGTATAATCCAGGAGTCGCTCACTGTCATATCTGCGTGCCTGTCAACAGCTTCAGTAACGTACAGTGATATGTTGTTCTGAATCTCACCATCGTGTATCGGTATTGGGTTGAGGGAGCGGAGATTCGTGACTGACGCGTCGCTCAGAACGCGGAGGGCTCTGGGCGCTAACGAGAGCTTGCGTAATCGATTTTTCCTCACGTGACCGTCCCTGAAATATAAAATTTGAGTTCAACACTCGTTGATCCAACGGCCACTTTGACTGTGAGTGAGTTTCCAGCCCATTCGTCCATCTTGCGGATGATTCCTGTTGTCGCCCCAGTCGTATCGCAATCGCGACTGACGATAGACACTGCATTAGCCAAACACATTGCATCACTGAATTCACCTTGACTTCGCGTATGTCTAGTTCGGCAACTGACTCGCTCTATTATTTAGGTTGAACATGTGTAGATGTTTATCTTATTGAGAGACTTATACGGCGATAACTATGTAAGTCCCTGACTATCCCACCCACCTCACTACGGATGAGTCTTCATATCACCAAGCTCCGAGCCCTGCTTTGAGGAAACATACAAAAAATCTAAGAACAGCCAACTGAACCCCTTTATATCCCCATGTTTGCCTTGGCCCGGCTTGATACTGACTTCGTTTTGAGATTTCCAGGTCCGCCAGTTAACTCGGAAGGTCTAGAAGGATTAACGTAGGTGAGACGTCACGATGAACCTTCATATGTACATACCCGCCCTTGAATAACTGGAATAATATTTCGCGCATTTACGAGCGTCTCTATTGGCCGTGTTCGTGCAGTGCGTTATAAATGTATCCCAAAAAAGGTTTGATCACGTGTTGATATCTCGCCCGCCGCCAAACGGCCGAATCGCACCCGTTTTATTGACCACAACCATCATGGCCCCCATCGTAAAGATCCCAAAAGCCTTCACCGCAACCATCGACGCTATAAAATCCCGCGTTCCCGAAGGGTTGCGTGAGCCAACTGTGGGCATAGTGTGTGGGTCTGGGCTCAGCGGCCTCGTTTCGAGTATCAGAGATTCGGTGTTGGTGCCGTATCCCGAAATACCTGGGTTTGGGATGAGCACTGGTACGTTTTGGTGGATAATATTGTAATTAGGCCTATCTAAGCTTTGACAGTTGTTGGACATAAAAGCGCGCTTGCGTTTGGAAGGATTGGTGGGGGCGAGGGCGTGCCAGTCGTCGCCATGCTCGGTCGCGTGAGACGGTGCATCGCGTAATATTGATAACATTTTGCTAACCGTATTGACTAGTTCCATACGTATGAAGGGCATAGCTTGGCTAGCGCAGTGTTCCCGATTAGGGTTATGGCGCTACTGGGGGTCAAGTCGGTCATCAGTAAGTGGCCAATCTGAACCGCATTTATCTTATAATTTCATATCGTATAGTCACCAATGCTGCTGGGATATTGAACCCCAGGTATCCTGTGGGAACAGGTCAGGACTCTCCGTTTACTGTTTTAAGGTTAGGCATATACTCACCCAACCTATACGTAGTGTTTGTCGTGCACGATCACCTCGCACTTCCAAACCTCACAGTGAGCTGTAAATCGGTGAAAACCTCCAGCCCTAACTAACAGCGATCGTGAAGGGATTCAATCCAACACTAGGACCCGTCCTCGAGCCTCCCTTCGACCAACGCTTCACCCCTCTCTCCAAAGCATACAGCTTCCCCCTCCGCTGCGCCGCCTTCCGCGCAGCACACGCGCTCAAACTCCCAAGAGACTTCCTTGCAGAAGGCACCTACGCCTGGGTATCCGGCCCAACCTACGAATCCCCCGCCGAAGGCCGACTCCTCCGCTCCGCAGGTGTGGACGTCGTCGGGATGAGTACTGTACCCGAAGTTGTAGCCGCCCATCAAGCAGGGATGGGCGTCCTTGTACTCAGCCTAGGGACTAACCCCGTGATTATTCCGGAGGGGTACAGGTCGGCGAGAGAGGCAGTCGAGGCTGAGGTAAGTCTTAAGTTATATATGGGGGAGGCAGTTGTGCTTATTGTGGGCGGGGGTATAGATCGCCGGGACACCACTGCCTCCGGTTGTTGAGGCGGAGGTATCTCATGAAGAAGTTCTTGCCCTTGGTGCGGCCAAGTCGGAAGATATGCGTCGGTTGGTTGAGAAAATCGTGGATTTGATAGGTGTTACCGGTCAACTCGTAGAGTAAGGCTATCCTCGTGTGTCGTAGCTTCTAAAACACTGATATCACTAAAATTGATATTTACACGCACCCGTTAGCGGCGCATATAGCTCCTAAGATCTCGCAGGGAGTGAGCATACGGGGTATTTTCGCTAGAAGTGATGGCCTTTAGCGAACATAAATGGAGTTGCACATGGTATCTAACTTGGGGGTCAACCCATCCTGGACACCTGAACAACCGGACTCTCACTACGGGAATAGAAGAGCTACGTCAATCAAGCTGCGGAGGCTGGCCTCACGCGTCGGGACTAACTTGAACGTGTGACTTTGCGGCCGAATGAGTCCGCCGTTTTTCTCGATACACGGAAGGACTTGACCGGATTGCGTTCTTCCGCAACCCTCGGGGTGTCCAGTTTACGGATACCCTTATGCCGCGTACTCTTGCCCAAACTATTTGTGGCCGTGGCTATCTGCATGTACCATTCATGGAATAGATAGAAGCAAGCGTTAGTGCATTGTTCGGCCAGTTGGGCTGAAAGTTTGTTAAGCGCCCCCACCGAGCCCCACTCGGCACTTCAAAATTCTAAGCGGCAGCTTTTAGACATCTCAACTTGATGCACGTTTCTGAAACCTCAATAATAATTGCATTTTTCGATACACACGGCACCATTTGTGCCCCTAGTTACAAGTCGGCTCGGTTGACTCTGTGACGCTTCGGGCCTGTGACCAGCCGGCAGACACCCCCCGCGATCCCCGCCTCGTCGCGACGCCACTTCACCGGATGCGGCTGCCTATTGATGCTCGAAGGGGTCCTTGTCACCAGGTACGGGTGATACCCGCCGTGGTCATTGTTTGCCGCGAGCGAGCAGAATGGGTAAATTGTTCTAATAGGAAAAGCGTAAAGATAAGCTGACCTTGATTTCATTTTCACGCGCAATGGTAATTAGTTGAGACTTTGATGGGGGCTAATCAGTCGTGATTGACGTAGTGTTGGTCAGATAGGGGGATTGGATCGGGAGCACGTAAAGATAGTCACGGCCGGTGTAATGTTCTAGCGCTCAGCTACCACCCCGGCGCGTTGTCTATGTATGGCTTGGATACTCTGGCATCGGCAGGCTCGACATTCCGGGGTTGATTGTCGAGTACGACCCGCATTCCGTCGGTGAGGGACAAGGTGCTTGTTGGTCTATGGCACGACTCGGAGGAAGCCTCGGGGTTCGAGAAACCTCGATGCGCAGACTTCATCGCGGGAGGTCATCGTGTAAGTTGGAGTACAATGGAGACAAAGACTGAGGGAGTTTGGCGAGAGGATACGCGTAGCCACCTCGTATAGTGATGACAGCTTGGCTGGCGAATCCAGGGCGCTGCTGCGCCTAACAGCGACAACTGTCATTACACCATAGGTCGCGGTAGTTCGTCGCTTGTATATTCCAGAACAAAGAGCGTCAAAGAATCCCACCCCATGCGCAGAACTTATGGGGTAACACGGAAGTAGAACAGCTGTAAGTGGGGTTGTCTTCTATGTTTTTGTCTGTCCGTGGTCTCAGCTCACTTGCAAGTAATCCATTACCCACACTCGCGCTTAGGTTCATATCACAGTTTAAACGGTGTGGGTAGCCGGGCCGGGGTGCGAGTGGGGAAAGTCAACACAAGGGGGACAAAGGCCGTTTTTGGTATGTTTCTGTGATTTTCTTCGTGAAATGTTGATTTGCAAATGCGGTCCCTATGGGGCAGTTGCAACTTTATCCATCGCGAGTCAAGATGAAGCACTCGGGAGGGGTCGGATGAAATGTAGCGCCGCTCGTGTCTCAAATACGCATGCGGGGACCAATTTATTATCGCCGTCGCTTTGTGCTCCCACCTCTAACCCAACTCTACCTTGTCCGCCAGCGCTCCTTAACCCTCGACCTTTGGCTTTTGACTCTTGAGGCTATTGTGACACCACAATCGGTGAGCCCTAATTTGGTGACATTGGGGGTATCCCCCGACGGGCGCTGATCCACCCTCCTTCCCCACAGACCCAGACAAGGGCGCTGAGTTATACAGCATCGCCCCACGGTGACCGTATCGTCTGTGACGCACTTGATACGTATCTATACTCCTGCCATGCCATTTCTGCTTCGTGAAACTGGCCCCTCTCGGCCCTCCTCTCCTGGCCCTGCTCCTATTCCCCCACTTGACACTCTACCGAGTTACGAGCACAGCCCAGTGCCACAGTTAAATCTGGCCGACGAGGTCTCGCATGCGTTTGAGCACCCTGCTACTGTTCCTCCTTCCCCATACGAGATGCCCGTCCCGGTACCCGTATCTGGTTCCCACCCGCCGCCCCTTGAGATTGTTCTCGCCAACGACGACATAGTCTTTCGCGGTATCGGCCAGGACGTCGAGAGCGCGCTCTTGAGCGGTCACGTTGTCCTTAATCTCAGTGAAGCGACCAACATTCGTGAAATCACGCTCCATTTGACTGGGAAGATTAAAATTCAACTGCCAGAGGGCACTCCGTGAGTACAACTATCAGTCTACTATAGCATGTTCTGATCATTTTTGGCAGCCATGCTCGTCAAGGCCACCACAGCCATGTCGTCTATTCTCACGACTGGTCGTTCCTCGAGGGCGAACGCAATCACAAACATACTATCAAGGCCGGGCAACATGTCTTCCCTTTCCAGGTCCAGCTTCCCAGCTCGCTACCCTCCTCGAACCGAACATATTCGGGGTCGGCGAGCGTCGCGTACAAACTGCGCGCCACTGCAGTCCGCTCCGCGTTCTCCGCAAACTATCACGCGTTCCGGGCCTTCAACGTCATTCGCTCATTCCTGCCCGAAGCGATGGAGTACAACCAAACGCTCGAGGTGCGTCATTCACACTTTCTTCTTTCCCATTGGTTCCCTCATGCCCGTTCTAGATCGAGAACACCTGGCCTGGGAAAATTATGTATTCGTTTATCATCCCTCACAAGGCGTTTCCCGCGGGAGACGATATCCCTGTGCTCCTCAAGTTTCAGCCCATAGCCAAAGGCGTATCGGTCCAGAACATCACTAGCACGATCAAAGAGTACACCTCTGTGCGATGGCGCGGCCTCCAGCACCAAGAAACCCGAACCGTAGCAAGTGCCAAGCACGAAATCCGCAACGGACGGGCGGTGCTTGTCGACCCTCGCAATGCAGCTGAGACCCCGTCGCACCCACCAACAGCGCCTACTGGTCTCGGCAGCCGCTCGGGCAGCTACATGAATGTGTTTGGCGGCGGCCGGGGCAGCACGTCTGCGTCTGCGGGCGGCAGCGGGCACGGCGACGTTATCGGGCACGCGATAAGCCGGTTGCATGCGGCGAGCAGCAGCGTTGCGCTGGCGGTCGGTTCGAGTTCGACAGCGCCTTCGGCTTCGGCATCTTCCAATGACCATGAGGCCCAGCCTGTTGCGTCGTCGTCGCGCCTGAGCGGTGAGGTGATGGACAGTCCTATGGCCGATCCGGAAGTGGGAGATGACGAGGTGGACACATCGATGCGCATTAGGCTGCCCGGGTCGACGTCGCCTTCATCGACTATTGAGGTAAGTCTTGGGTTTAGGTCACAAGATTATATGCGCTAATTCAGGCGCTCCGATTTGGCAGCCCGTCCTGAGTCTGTACAAGATCAAGTTCTCTGTCATCATCTCGAACATGGACGGACACACCTCTGAGCTGCGGTGTGCTCTTCCTATCCATGTAATGGACCCGCGGTTGGCAGAGGAAGTACGACTTGCTACCAACGCGACACGCAGCCTGCTGTTTGGATCCGAAAACACCGAGGAGACACAAAACATTCAACTGCCGAGGTGCGTCGTTGACTCTCTGTCTATTTCGATGGGCCTAACACACCACGACCTGCAGCTATCAAGCCCACGTTCTTGACCGTATTGCTGTGGCTGATGTGTCCCAGCCCACACGCACAGTTTCGAACCCGCTCTCCCGATCCGGCTCCTCAGCCAACGTCGCCGGGATGGCCTCCTCGGGTGCTCAACCCCGCCCATCAACAGGTGCCTTCAACATACGTACCACCCCAAGCGCCAGCGCCCCCGGCTCCCCCGGGCCGAGCACCGGACTCGACTCTGCCGTTGACTCTGAGCTCCTGCTCTCGCTTGGTGCCCAGCCGAGTGGGTTGCCTGCTACTAGCGGGCCCCCGAGCTCGTCCAACACCCCGCCCGAGTCAAGACGGGAAAGTCGCGCCGGGAGCCGAGTTGCGAGTCGTGCTGGGAGTAGAGCGGGGAGTAGAGCAAGCAGCCCGGAGCGTGGACAATACGCGCACGGCGGGATTGACGGGCACAAGCTCGCTGGGGCGCTCCATTCGAACCGGTCGAGCTTGTTCCACTTCCCGACATCGATGAAGCCCTTTACGCCGTTCAACAAGTCCCGGAGTTCACATTCAGCAAACCCAAGCGGAAGCGGCAACCACATATTTACACCTGGCAGCACGTCTGGAAATCACACGCCCGCGAGTCACCACACATCCGGAAGCCACACCCCGGGCACGGGCACACACTCGCCCGGGGAGCCTACGACCACAGACCCGCTCAGCCGCGTGCCAGACTATGCCGTCGCATCGCGTGGGTTCCTGGGTGGAGGTGTCACGCCGCTGTCGCGCGACTTGCCATCATATGACCAGGCGCAGCGACAAACTGCCACGGCCTCGTCTTCGGCGGGTAACCTGTCCGAGTTGGCGGCTACCGAGGACGCTGAAACGATGGCACACTCAGATGCAACTCGCCGGTCGACTGGTGATTTGGTATTAATGCGGTCGGGTACTGGTGTGGTGCCGTCCTCATCGTTGCATGTCGGACCGAGTACCAGTGTGCGGTGAGCGCCGTTGATATGAAATTTGTTTGAAATACAAAGTATGAATTGTTTTTTCTGTGCATTTTCGTTTTTCGATTTCTTTTTGTCGTCGCGCATGTTCCGGGCCAGTTTTATCTTATCTCTTTTCTTGTTGAGGTTCTGATCATCACATGTCTAACTCTAAATCCCCGCAACTCACTCTTCTGCTTGGAATCCGCCCTGCTCATCCCACAACTCGTTGACCACACGTTCCCTTCTAACTATAGATCATCTATGAACTTTCTATTGCATATTCTTTTTACACTGGCTAGATTGTCCTCTGCTTCTGATTGTCTGCTAAATACCAATGTATCAATTGAACAAGCTGTTGCTGAATGGAGTCACGGTGCATGGTTGCACACCTACAGCTCCCCGCGGAAATAAGGCGTAGCTTTTCGTGGGGAGCGTTCGTGCCTGCGAAAGTGTTGCTACATTGGGCAAAGGGGCAAGTTGTACTCTTGGTATTGCATTTACCTTCCTGAGTTATCTGGTTCGTTTGCCGGGTATGCCGTCGTTCAGGACGCAATAACCAAGGCAAACCTTGGAAGGCTAACCAGGCCGTACTTCAGACATAAGTGCCCAAAATGTATAGGTCGGGTACACGAGGCTGTATCGAAACTAATCACGCTTTTCACGTCGGTACTGCTTGGTAGCAAGACGCAGTCCCTGTCGTCAAAACTCTGATTCATATCCAGAGATGCAAACAACCATAAACATACCCCGACGCTTGGCTGAAATCACCCTAGACGTCGTGTGCGCCGTCGACAACGACCAACTGGGGCATGTCGACCTAGCTCCGCCGACGCTCCGATTCCATTCTCGTCCCCAGAGTCAGAGCCGGCCGTATAAGGAAATAAGGAATGCCTATTGCATACAAGGACTGTCCGCAGCTTTCACAGCCACTCGACGAGGATGGCGTGAGCCCTGTGGAATAGGGATTAGATCGCGGCTCAGGGGTATAAAAACAGCCTGGGGAGAAACTCAAGAGCTTCGCAACATGGCAAGCTTGTTCTCCGTTTCTTTCTCGAATGTAATTATTTTAGACACGAATCTGTTCTAGGTTCCGCCGAACACGATATATGAAGAACCAGAAGGTAGCCGGATTTAACGATGCATCGTCGCGACGTTTCCAAGGAGTACCTCTCGCACACCGAAGAGGTATGAAGCGTTCCTCTTCCCTTGACGCCGCTCGTCTGGAAAACATAGATTCCCGCCTTGGGTATTTTTACATATTCGGATTGCATGCGCGACACAGCTCGCAAATATATGTAAACATATCCAGGACAGGGAGGCCGTAAAGCGTTAGGCTCGTAACCAGCCAGCTCGCAAACTCGACCTTGCCGGTGGGCCCGCTATGCACCGGAGATCCGGGCTTTTCGCTGGGGCAAAATGCGGTGAAATCCTTTGGAAAAGGCAAACAAACGATGAAACATGGATTTTACTCGTGAGTTTCATAACGTTTTCCTTAGGGAGAACTCCGAAGCCCCCCTAGAGTGCAGTGGAGGTGGAGGAAAATGGGGTGGCAGGCCGCAGGGAGGACCGTGGGGTTGACCGTATGGCCGAGCAGCATTGTGAGGGCAATTGTAATCGTCTGGGGTGCTTGGGAATCCCGGGGGGGGGGGGTAAGCTTTGCTGAGAACGCATACACTCAGGGCAGCTACTCTCGCCACGACCTATTCCACTGGGTGATGCACAGCAAGGGGTCTCATAACTAGATGCCAGCTCTTACGAAACCCAAGAAGAGCAGGCAGCGGTGGATAGCATTCGTGGCGAAATCAACAACCTCGCCGCTCTAGGACTGTGCCCGACCGACGCGGACAAGGAAGAAGCCAAGTAACCGAATGATAGTCATTAGTCTGGTGCTGTCAGGTATCTCAAAGAATGTGATAAATCAACCGCTGCTCGTCTTCAACCTTCGGGAGTGTTGTTTCAATATGTCCCCAGTTCAGCCTGATCACCCGCAGGTCGGAATCGCCACTTATGCGGTCACCGCATTCTACGAATGGTAAAGCGCGAGCCACTTTGAGAAAATGACCTTCTTGTGCACGTTGGGCTACGCTCGGGAAGCCTCCCTCGGAGATTAGCCTCTGCGGTGCAACGTTTTCACATGAGTGCGTTAGACTATGGCGCTGCAGCACTTGCGACGAATCACAGCCAATAGACTAGGCTGAAGTTTGACTTGTAATAGAGATAAAGTACGTAATTTTATGTTAGATTTATCATATATAGTCCAGCGTTTAATTACGTTCGTTATACTGCTTGCTCCCCGGCTACTCGACCATGTATCAGGGCCTCTTTAACAGCTCGTATGTCCCAACCCAACTTGAGCTAGTCTGTATCAACGACCCGGCGAATACACTGGAGTGAGCGAGTGTTCCATCTGGCTATATGTCAATGCTCACCATAATTTATCCATAGGCCGTGGTTTTGCTCTGCGGTGTTTTCTCTCTTGCTCAACGTAAGCCTCTACCTATATGCAAGTCAGCGCCTAACCCGGCTTCCTCTAAGGGTATCATTCTCGCTCAAGTTAGCTGCCTCCCTCCCTCCCTCACATCCTATCTGTTTCCTCATCTCGTTTGTGTCCCCTCAGACATACAACTATGCTGAACAGCAGAACAAAGATCCGCCCCATCTTCGATTCTTAGTCTACTTCTCTTTTCTGCTTTGCATCGGTGCGTTTTGATCTCTGACTTGAACTTATTGAGCTGACATTTCCCGATTCAGCTAAATCTGCTGATACACTTTCTATTATGGTGGGTTTCCTAATCGGAGTGTTTTCAGCGCCTTACCTATGCGCTTCTCGTGAGTAGTGGCGGATGTTTAGTATGTGAAACAACTACAGGAGGCCAACCCACGTTTTACTGAGCACCCCTTCAGTCAAACAATTTGGCGACTATTCGAGTGTACGTGCTTCATGTCAGCTTGGAATAGAAGAACACTTGATTAAATGCCTTTTACAGCTCGTGTACGGTTGGACTTTGGATCAAGACGTAACAATTGCGTGGGGGTCTTTCATGGGGCTGCTTGTGCAGTCCCACTTCATCTACCGAACTTTCATGCTATCTAGGAATTGGTACTTCTTGGCGATTGCTTCGTTGGCCGCATTGGGCGGATTTGCCGCCTCGATTGTTTTTGTGAGTATTCTTCAGTCCAGTGAGACTAACCACCGCTGAAAGCAGGTATCGTCAGTCCGTGGTGATTTCCGACCCTAATGGATATCTCGCACTTCCATATTTAATATCTGGTATGAACTACTACTGGCACCTGCTCACTCTTACGCTGTACTGACCAAGCTGGTTCCATATGCAGCAACCGCAATGGTAACCGGCACTGTCCTTGCTGATGGACTGATCACCGGGTTCACTTGCTTGTGCGTATTTAACCTTTTGCATGTTCAGACAATTTGGGGAGTTACCCGAGCCTTTTATGCCAGCTATTTACTTAAACAAAGTCGGATGACTGTGTTCTCTGGAACGAAGGAGTTGCTTGCACGACTCATCACGGTATCTATGCAGTCTGTAGTCCCGCCACTCATTTGGTACGTCGCCCAGCTGTCAACATATAAACGGCGTACAATGCTGATGGTTGTGACCTCTAGTGCCATACTCAATCTTGTAGGGATACCAAGGCGTGTCCAATACACCCAGAATATTTACAGGTGGTTTAGGTTTTTAACTTTCGATTATATGGGCCTGACGGGCGCTGGGCGGACTTGTTCAATATGCTCATGCCGTACCTCTACGTTATAAGCCTGTTGTTCACGGTAAGCTTGGCGTTTTGGCTCACAGTGCTGCTATGCTTGATACTAAATCCATATATGCTAGCTTAATTCTCGTCCTAAATGTCGGTCTGGTGGCAGAATTCAAGACAGTGAATCCAACACCCACAGCCAGTGCTCAATTCCTCTTGAGTCCACCGCAAGTAAAATCACACTCCAAATCCCCCCTTTCATCTGACGAAATCCCTCAGGACCGCCAATGGGTTAACCAAAGTGAGCACCGCGCAACTGAAATGCACGTGTCCATTACAAGTCAAAGCCGGCAGGACCCAACCAGGGTGCGTGAGCCGAACCCATTTTGATTCTGGTCGTTAACAAGCAACCGATCTACCAATATATGCCCTTGAATTCGCATAGTAGTCGACTGAGGCAAGGAAAACCTGAAACTTGAGTTGGGTCATATTTATGAACCGCGTATGTACATACATGAAAATATCTGCCTAAGTGGACCCAGTCCACATTTTTGACACACGCTCTGGCCGTCGTTTTGTTGTTGAAACAACGTTTGTGCGAGATTTTGCCGGGGGTGTACTGTACAGCGTTCGTGATCGCGTTGGAAAAGAATACACCTGGTTTAGGTGAGTGGCAACACGCGGTTGAAATTAAAATTTGCATATTGACTGGGTGATCGCAGGTGAATTGGTTCATGCACTTACTTATCTGAGTGGACAAATCGTTATGGAGCCTCCGTTTGTTGCCGACCCTCATACCTGCTCTTGCGGACATCGAACTCAGCCTCTAGCCTCGCAACATGGCAGGCTTGTTTTCCGTTTCCTTTTCTGTTTCTCGAATGTGATTATTTTGGACCGCGAATTTATTCCGCGTTTCTCCGAACACAATACTGCATATCCACGGGGAGAACCAGAAGGTAGCCGGATTTAACGGTGCACCGTTGCGGTAGGGTTTCCAAGTCAAGAGTACCTCTCGTACGCTGAAGAGGTTAAGCGGTATGAATTGTTGTCTGGAAAACACAGAGTCCCGCCTTGGGCATTTGTACATATCCGGATTGCATGTACGACACAGCTTGCACACATATATAAACATATCCCGACACCTAACTGAAACACCCCGCACGCCATTCAAAGTTTTTGCAATAGGCGCAGTTGTGGAACTAAACGGTATAATATCTCACTCGCGATGCGGGGTCATGTGTTGAGAGGCTCCCAAACCGAATGGCGACGCTTGAAGTCCGCTCGTCCAGGACAGGGAGGCCGTAAAGCACTCGAGTCGAAGATTCACCAGCAACGGCGACCTCGGCCAAGGGTGTAGACTCGCTTGCCTTTTCCTCTTTCTTGGCTCGTGGCTTTTGATGTGGTCTATTGCCTTCAGCGAAAACGGCCAACCGGAGCTCTGCCGATCACTCCGCTTTTAGGGAAAGTCACTGGGAATGGTGCAAGCCCTGTGCGATAGGGGCTGGAGTGTACAGACCGCTGCTCAGGGGTGTAAAAACAGCCCGGGGGGGGGAGGCTCGAGAGCAAAATCCTTCTCTCGGCCACCACCCCCACTTACATCTATGGTCCCAACTTCTACTCGTCTTTACTGCAAGACGCACCGAGTCACACTCGTACTCGGCGTCTCATGCTCGCTCTCTCCATGTTCCTTGGGCCCGCTTGCGAGTCACTCGGGTAAGCGACCTATTTGAGCCTTGGTCGTTGCCACTGACCACATGCCCACCCAGACTCGACGAACTCCCCTCCACTCTCGCCTCGATGCCATGAGCCCTGGTGTCTGCGCTACCTAAAGGTATGACTCTTTCAACGACTCGACGCATCAACTCACACTCGCTCAGTAACCTTCAACCCCTATCTACAGCCAACTCGACCATTCTCCCTTCAGCCTGCCGTTCTACTCACCGTAAGTTTTTTCAATCTTGGTTTATCATCGCTAACGTATTCTTAGCTTCGACTAAGAAGCTATTTTGGAACGGGATCTTTATACTCGCTCCACCATCGACTCTCTCGTCCACTCATGGTATGTTTCCAAGCGGATTTTTATATGCGCCTGGCATCGGTAGTTGATGGCTCCCTCAGATTACATCGACAAAACTGACACCGCCAAATACCTTCAAACCACCAAAACCAAACAACATCAAACTCAAATCTCGTCTTGTATCGTCGCCTCGTTTATCTTTATCTCCATTTATTTCCTCCTCTCGTAGCTTCTACTCTCATAGTTGTTTTCCTTCTTCACCCACCGGGACACGCTCGCCCACCCCTTCACCAATCGGTACGCTCGTTTCCCCCCTATCACTCATACAACCTACTAACTTAACTATACAGCCTTCGTCTTCACATGTGCGCTGCTCGCCTTTAAACCGATCGTCGGCTCTTGGTCTGCCTGCATCCTGCACTGTGCATGACACTGCCAGCTGCTCTCGTGATCAGTGCAACCCGGACTGGCGACTCGGCTTGGACAAAACGTCGCACCAGTCCCGACCATCAAACACGGACCGGGCTTGAGCTCGACCGACGCTGGGACGCCCTCTGTGCGCCTGGTAGGTCTTGTGATTGAGCTCGGGGGTGTGGTCGGTGTCTCGTCGGCGCCGAGCGGAGGTCCGAGTCAGATGACCAGTGACCGTTGCTTAAGGTCATGCGTCCACACAGTCTGTGCGGGCTGCGCTGAAATGACTGCGACGGACTGACAACGTCGACTGGACTTGCGGGCCTGTGGGTCGATAGGGGTCTCGCCGAGCATTATAGCTCTGGTGGGATGGTCACGTGTCCGTCTGCACAAGCGGATGGGCTGCCCAAGTGACGAGCGACTTGAGAGGGGAAGAGCAAACGAGCGTCCCTGATACTGGCCCGAGCTCCACGAAGAGTAAGTGGCTTGCCCAACTATTCTTCCGCGCTAACTATAATAGAACGTCGACTTGAGTGGAGTCGGACCGTTTTGAACCTCTCACTTATCGTCAATTGTAACATAAATAACTAGCTCTACATGTTTTCGCTACTGTCATTTCTATCACGAAACCGCCATTTTGTCTCTGCATAAGAATCAGATTTTGTGTGCGAGAGTTTTGTTGGCTGCTTGCGGTTGAAGGATTATCAAGGTGTGATTATATGCGCAGTGCAGCAGTCAGTGTACTGCAGAAATGACGCCTTGCACCTCCTTCCTTTTATATTACTCAGCGCGAGTGATCACACTCTGCAGGTTTGTTGATTTTCCGTTAGCTCAGCAGCAACCTAGACTGATGCACCCGAGAATCTGACCAAGTCAAAAACACACATGGTTTCATGAGCAGTATAATTCTGATTTGTTCTGTTCCAGCCGATTCAGTAAAAGGCTTTCTCACCCACCAGGGAATATTAGCTCGTATATACTTCTTGTGCCCTTGGGTGCTTTACATTCCATACCCTTACGTCGATACAAATCAATAAAATACTCTGACACGTCGTTTCAGGTCCGTTTGGTGTTCGTATCAAAGTTAGCCTGGTCTGCTCCCCGCTTGTGGTTTTCATCCCGGTCTACTGGTTAGAAAGCTTGCGAGATGATCTCACAGCTAGGTAGACTAGAATCTAATACGGTCGATCTTCCCATCAACCACGCATGATTCGCGGTACCTTCAAACATAAAACTTACCGTATCGATAATAAACTGGGCTGCATACGCTAGTGCAAGCGTAGGCAGTACCATACCCCTGCATTCGACTCAGAACACGCTCTCCGTCACACAAAGAAACGACCTACGCATCGAGCCACCTCAGGATACCGGCACGCTGAGACATGGGTGTGTCCACAGACTCGAGGTATGCCTGGGATTTTCCAAGGTTCAGTAACAAGAGTAAGAGCATAGCGATGCCTATCGCATAGCGACTGAATATAGAAGCCCAGTGGAAGCGGTCTATAAAAATGTTAGCTTCAATCAGGGGTGGAAGGGGGAAGCCATACCTCGTGGCCAAGACTGGATGAGGTTCAAACTGGCAAGAGTAATAAAGGTCCCGCCGCACATCGCCATGATATAACGGATATTGCCCAGGCTGGGATCCATAAGCTCGTTCATGATCTACTTGACGCGCCAGGGTGAGCTGTCAAGGTGGTGTAAAGATGTATGTATGTCCGCACCTGGAAAAAGACAGGGATGTCGCCATTGGTTGTCATTGCGGTCTGGTAGTCCTGTGGACGCAAGAGGTCTCAATATCCAAGTAATATGTCTATAATAAGCGAGTTAGGCGCGTACCTTGAGAGTGTAGTTGTAATCACCCAAGTATCTCCCAATGGTCTGTTGTGTCGTATCTGGGATCGAACTGTTGTCCATAAACGTCTACAACCACGACCCCCTTTGGTCAGTGATACAACCAAACTAATATTTACCCCGACTTACGATGTACGTGTTAAGCGTCCCCTTCAGTTGTAGCCTTAAATACCAGACGCCTAAAATCTCGCTCACGATTGAATCAATGTCATCCTCTGTTAGGTTGGCCGCGTTGGGGTTGGACGAGAAGTTCTTCTGGACCATGCCCATATAGTCCGCAAATTCTTCGTTGTAGGACATCCCCCCTTGGAGGAGAACCGGGCGCATGGTTACGTTGAATTGGTCCATGGATACGTTAGCAAAGACATTATCAGCAATTTTTGTTTGCATGTAGAGGCCAGAGGCCATGAAGCTCTGGAGCAGTAACTGGTTTTTCACGCCTGCACATACAAAGCGTCAGGCGTGTCTAATATGTGCAGTAAAGTACTCACCTTCAAGCAACAAGATGACGGTCAATAGCCACGGAAGATGCATCATCACCCAAGCTGCACGTCGCCGAACCGACTTCAAGGGTGCGGCGCCATTGAAGTACAAGTATGCAAGGAAAAACACGATAATAGCGCAACATACAATGCCAGCACCTGTAGGACCGCTGAATCCAGGTGCTTTCTCAATGGCATAGAAGGTCCCCGCAATTGCGTTGATACCCTAAGGATTTACCAGTTAAAACATTTTGTGACTAAGGACGAAAGGAGACTTGCCTCTCCCAGAATAATGGTGGTAATATCCGTTAACCTCCCAGTGACGGACCCATGCGATCTGAGCTTGATCCCATCACCCTCCCCGATCTCCATTTGAAACCTGACTATATGCGCAATAACTTCGACCAAGATCGCCACCCCCCAAAGGATATACTTGATCTTGGCTCCTTGTGGCGTTCGCCCAAAGTCGTTCATAGCGATCCTGAATGCGACGAAAAATAGGGTGGCGGAAATGACGAGCGAGGCTGGGACGATGAAGAGCTTGAGCGGGTAACGTTTGGTCCTGGACGTAATTTTGGCGTATATTGCGACTGTGGGTTGAAAATGAGGGGACGTGGATGTAAAGAGGGGCAATTACTAACCTCGCAGATGTTGGACGAGTAGCAATGCGCTATGGCCAGATGAATTAGAACGCCATATGCCATTGACCACAGCCTATGGCACTTACCGACTTATAGAAATAGATATCATAACAACCCGAACGGATACCTTGGTGAGACGTTCAGCCCCATACCGATCAGGAGTTATCGTATCGATATCGTATGGTTCTAAGTTATCAGAGCCAGGGGAATGCAAGATGTAATTGGTTATATCAAATCCTTAACAAAACAATGGTTAGATTTGGTACTTAATATGAACCGGCCCTCTTACCTCGCGTAGCAGAAGCCAAAGCCCCAAATATGACCAATTGCAAGAATACCAATAGCACATGGAACCTGGCAGTCTTGAACAAAAAGTCACCTGGTGTATAAGCCGCGCTTACCAGTCGTCAGTGTAAAACTCGGCGCTGTAGAAGACCTAAATATCGGTTTAGCACCAAGAGGACAGGCAAGGGGGATCTGGCGAACCTGAGAGGCCCAGAGCCACCATGCTGTTGTGAAAAACACGATATAGGACACAGAATCCTGTATTTCAGTATCCTCAGCTCCGATACTCGCAGAATAGCCGCTCAAGTTCCCATACCCACGGAGCTTTGAACTGGGCGTTGCTAGATACCTGGTTAGTACTAAGCGGTGGTTTGATAAGAGTCAACTTACGAAGTTAGACTGGAAAATGTGGCAGTCCAAGCCAAATCATAAAACTAAAATGGGCGTTATTAGTCATAAATTACGAGCAGCCGCATGAGTAATACACATACCAGGTTGAGCCAACTCGGAATTTGGTCACCCCACTCTCGATCTGCGTTCCTTTTACCCGTGTTGACACTCTCACGTTTAACGTTTTCGCCAGCAACATTATAGCCTAATTTGCCCTCTTCATACTTGGACGACAGGCGGCGAGTTGGAGAAGTTGGAGGCGAGTCAGACCTAGCGAGCCCGTAGCCGCCACGAGAAGACGAGTTTTCCGATTCAAACGGATTTTGAGAAATAGGCCGTCTTTGCCTGAGACGATGTTCCCAGAGCGCAGGGCTACAACAAATCCGAATCAGTAGGCTCAACTCTGGGCGGCCTGCATGCGTACTTGGCATCGGGATTCGGCGAGGTGTTTATGTGAAGAAACAAACTCGAATGCTGTCGTGTCGACATGGTAGGTTGTGTGCTCAAGCCAGGAGCAAGGATGCAACCATCGTCAATATATAAAAAAAGTCAGAGCTCCCGGCCATGCCCGATCAGGCCGACAGCCGAGGAGCCCAACTCTTTCCTAGAAACCATCATGGTGGATCGAACTCGAAATAGATATTTAAGCGCGCTTATTTGAGGAATAGAAGCACCTAAACACAGCCATGATCAAGCGCTTACGGCAACCTCATGTACGCCGTGACAATGATTCGAGTTGCACGTTGCGCAGCTTGCAATCCAACCGAGATACGAGTAGTCATGATGATTTGCCAACATCTGGTGAGCGGTAATACCCGCTGGCTACACATGAGGGGAACCACAGTCCAAATATGCTCCCATGTGTTTGTGTAAGAATGGTGTCTGACATAGGTTAGTTTTTCGGGTCGCTTACAACGCCATGTCAACACGTTTGCGAAAACTGGAATATATATGGTTGTGTGCACGCACCACGGCTCGACGCAGAAACGAAGAGCACCCGCGTTAGTTGATTCGGCCAACCCACCCCTCGCCGCATCATATCAGCATAGACCATTTTTTTCACGTTCTTGTGCAGCCCGTGAATCCAAACAAAACAATACTGTCACCCATCTTATGCCTTGTTAAGCTTAATCACGGTAGACGCTCCACAGCCAATCCTCAAGCCTTCATTCTGCAGCCGATCGTTCCATTCTGCGACCAACCTCGCATTCTCATGCTCGGAATGCTGGAGACGCGGGAAATCATTGAATAGATCGCCCTTGTCGGTTGGTATTGCCCAGCACTCTAGCATGTTGTCTAGCCGCTTGGACCGTCTCCAATTGATGCTATGTAGCGCCTAACGTTAGGGGGCTTCCACATATTTAGTCTGTTACGAATTACTTACAAGTCTTCATCAAGCGGCTTCTGGCTGTTCCCAGGAGTCACGTAGAACTGCGTAACTAGCGGCTGGCAGCCAGGTGCCGTGATTATCCCATGGATATGAGCGGCTCGCATTAAAGAGGGCGAAAAGCCATATTCGCCGGGTGGAACGGTGAGTACTTCGAAATTGCCTGTCGCTGGATCGGTTGTAACCTTTCCGCGGTTGCGGTACGTGGTATGTGCATAGACACCCGATGTGTCCGCCTGCAACAGCGGCCTTAAGTGCTAGCCGAACTTGGTATGCCCGGCACACGTACCTGCCACAAGTCGAGGGTCGCCCCCACGGGCTCACCGCCCGGCCCCAGGATCTTTCCCGAGAACAAAAATAGAGGGCTCCCTGATGTAGATACCGCATATAGCCTAGTAAGTCGTGTGACCTTTGCCGTTTGATCACTTTCCACTTACGCTTTAAGTCTTGCGTGGCACCCAGCACGGCTTTCCCCGGCGCAAAGTTGACGTTTGGAGCACTTACGGTGTAGTATGGCCCAGTTACGTCTGCGCGGGGGTGAGCGCGGCCATATATGAAATCCCATGTGAGGGGATTCTCGGATATCAGCATCCTCCATACCAGTTTGAGAGCCGAAATGACACGAGAGCTAAAGGATATGAGGGGCGGAGGGGGTAGTAGCAAAGAGGTGCTGCTAGCCGAAGTCATTTGAAAGGCCAGAGTTGCTCGAAAGACACGAAGAAAGGGAAGACCTCGAAAGTCGGTAGGGGGAAGGTCTTTTGTACCTTACTAGCATTGCACGTGAGAGTGATAATCTCATGGTATCGGTAGTCTCCCAAAAGGTGAGCCAGGGAAACTGAATGTGAGACAGAGCTTCTCTAGTGATGAGACTGAAATCAGCATTACAGTATAGGAAGTTGCCAGGCATCTGTGAATAACACACGTGATTGGTGAGATTCATAATGCATGCGTGCTCAACAATGGCAGCGAAAAAATAAAATAAAATCCGGGTGATATGTGCGGTTGGAAGTAGATGAGGTGTATAAACTCGGAAAGGCCATAGTAACACGCATATATGCAGGATTTTCTCAGTTGGCCCAGAAAGCGGCCACAAGCATTATAAAAAGGTTGATTTTGTGCTACGTTCATGCCCGTCCTGACTCCAATCTATTATGTCTATCGCTTACTACGCCTGTAACTTCTTGTCTCGCCTGTACCCAATTTGTTGCATGCCGGACAAGGTCTGGGCCTCGATACGGCCACTTGGCTTCATGGCTCACGTCGTCCGTCCCGGACTCGATGTTGACACGGCACCGAGCCTGACTCCGGGCACGGGTCTGACACTGAACAAGAGCCTGACTAGTCTGTAAATAAATGCAAGTATACGCTGCGCTTATGAACACGTCGATATCTACTGTCCGGTTGCCAGTTCAGCTGGGCATCGCAGAATGCTATCGACGAGACTTGTGATTTTGCGCGACCCTGCAGCCTGAGACTTGACGAGAACCGGTTGAAAATTTGTGGTCGCATCTCATCTCGAATCATCTTGGTGCAAGTTGCAACACTGTACCTCGCAGATGGAGCGCCGCGTTTTGGACCCCGAGCACACTGACCTAGGCACGGCCTTGTCTAGCCCACCCACACACGTCATGGCCGGCATTTACGGGCATAACATGCGCACGCGTTGCATCCGTGTCACTTTATGCAGTTGGGCTAATTGCCCTACGCACAACTCAACCACTTGGCTGAAAATCCCGTCTGACCCACTTCGCTATTGCCAGCCTGTGGGTCGCACCTCCCACTCACCTAATTTAGAAGATAATTGGTTGGATGTGCAAATCTAATGCGGCCACTACGTTTTTACCTTTCTCTCGACCCCCCGCATGCAATTCGCGACCCACCATCCTGGCCACCCAGGTGCTCATTTCGTTCCTTCATTCTTGCTGCCGTTCCCACATCCTCGGACTCAGGCCAATTTCCAAATATATCGCCTTGCTCAGGGGGATTGCCCCGGTACGTTGCCTGGCCCCCTAGCTCGAAACAGATTTAAACAGAGTCCGAGTGTTTGTTCTGCAAATTTGTATTCCTTCGTGTACTCACAACTCTGTCTAGTGCTCTGGGGTCATTGTCTGGGCACACACGAAACCGAGTTATACGGGAATCATATCCTGGAGCGGTAATGATCGCATGTATGCGCCCTGTTCAGAGCATAGAAGGTGATGGCCCATATGCACTTGGTGGGACGATGAGGACCTCAAATGCGCCTGTGACTCAGTCGCTGATAATTTTGCCACGGTTTTGATAGACCGAGTGGTCGTAAACACCACCTGCGTCTGCCCGGACGCCAAGGAGAGTATATGGAGCATTAAAACCTGGTGGCATGCGAACCTGCCATAAGTCAAGAGTTGCTTCTATAGGTTCTTCGCTTGGCCCTAGCATTTTGCCTGAGAACACAAGAGGAGAATCTAGCGAGTCGAGTTGTTTCAGAGGTCATTCCAAAATCCTTAGATTAGGCCTACTTTTTAGGTCTTGTGTACTGAGGGCGCTAATTACATAGTATGATCCCATCAGGTCCGCATATGGGTGAGCACACCCTTGGATAAAGTTCCAGGTTAACGGGTCATCGACGGTTAGCGTGGACCATATCAGGTTTAGAATCGGGAGCACACGCGTAGCAAGTGTGATCGGAGGCAAGGTGGCGACCAAAGACAGAGTCGTGGATGTTGATATTGAGATTGCCAAGAGCGCTGGTTGGATTCTAGCAACGGTTGACTTTTGTTTTGTACACGGACGGGCTGTGGCATTGCGAACAGATTAGAGCGCCAAGAACTCAGTTGCACATATAGCCCCAGTCACTGTGCCCTATAACTTTTGCTGATGGAACGAAATGAGCGCAAACGTGATTTACCAGAGTATTGGCGAACTTGGTGCGCATTTGGGAACATTAAACCCAGTTACGGAAGGCAATGGCCGAGCAATGATACGGATCTACAGTCGCAGGGTATTTTCTCACAGCCATGCAGTCGCTCATAGTCTTTTATGAAACCCAGGCGTATTTCGGATCTGTCTCAAGGGTGCTTCTGAAGGACGGGGTGGAAGCTAGTACAAAGCCTCTATAGTTGTCGCCCAGCGTAGATCTGATAAGGATATACTGGGGCGGAGCGTTTGGCCATCTGCTGGAAACGCCTGAAGTAGTGACTGATTAAACCTATCGGAGATCAGGAGGTTGAGGCTGGCAACAACACGTTACTAGAAACGTAGCGGGATTTGTTTGTACCACGTGATCAGTTGGAATCCTCACCATGGGCGGGTTGGGTCTTTCTTGATCTGGCTTGCAGACTTCTCAAGGTGCAAACTACGCGCGGTGAACCCATGCATACTGGAGCCCTTTCTACGCAAACTTCTAGTGAAATACTTCGGACGGGGGGGCGGGCTTGATCTTGCAACTCGAGTTGCTCCGGCCCCGAGCGTAGCTGCAGACTACGTGGCGCGTTATACTCGACCCACATTCGCTAGTTTGGGAACCTTGTCTCAAGTTTGTTTCATTATCTTCCTATTTTTAGCCAAGACGTTCTCGGAATCGCTTGTACAGCAGTTTGGCAAACCTCGACCAATGGTCCGTACGCCTCATCAGTCGATTCAATTCGGTTTTCCCTCTCACCATGGCGCACAGCAAGCGCCAAATAATGATGGGCGAGCCTTGTTCCGGAAACGCTATGGTCATCGAGTCGGTGCCTCACCCCCACGTCCGGCGCGGTCTGGCTTCGGCAAGCGGACCTTGGACTTGACGTATAAAGTCATCCTAGCTAGCAATGTTGACGTTCGAGAATCATCGCTCCAGTATACCAGAGCCACTGGACCTGTCTCGCTCCAGTGACATCTCCCCCTTCCCGACAGGTACTCGGTCGAACGCGCTCGGACTCCAAGCATGAAGCCCAGGGACTTTGAAATACGTCTTGCAGGCAGGCAGGCAGATAACCCTGTGGATGGATTGCTGGGCATCGACCAGTGTACTTGGCCAGTGCGCGCTGAGATTGTACCGCTCAAAGGCGCACTGGAGCTCAAGAAGGTGGAAATCGGTCAGTGCCGCCACTTGCTATCTATCTCTGGCTAATCACTCGCGCGATTCGTTTCAGAGGTTGTTGTATACGAATACGGCGAGATCCGAATCAAGTCCAGTGCCCAGACGTCCCGAGACCTCAGTGAGCCACCAGTCGTTGCAGCCTGCCACACCACTGACCATTCACCCAGACGTCGAAAAGATATTATATCACGGACGAGTCGTAGTATTTGACGCCGGCAAAGACAGCAAGTCACGCGCTGCGTGTACCAAGATCACTCAGCCGCTCTCCATATCACACTGTTTTGAGATCCCAACAACGTTGCCCGGCGCAATCAGGTGTCACAAGGATCCAGCGAGTGTAGTGTGGAAGCTCAACATTAGTGTGAGCAGGAAAAACCCTGGTCTAT
Source organism: Ceratobasidium sp. 414 (assembly GCA_019616945.1). Lineage (NCBI taxonomy): Eukaryota > Fungi > Basidiomycota > Agaricomycetes > Cantharellales > Ceratobasidiaceae > Ceratobasidium > Ceratobasidium sp. 414. Next base: position 12,321 of record WSTK01000008.1, on the reverse strand, counting down.
TTTCTCGCAAGTGGCCTCTTCTATACTACGCGCGGCATCAATTAACGGCAGCTTTAGACGATCCCCATATCGAGAGTTACGTGTATTCAGGCGCAAGGTCTTTTCTACCACATACTCTGACCGTTCAGCCCCACGTTTTGCAAGGGCGAGACGACCGAAGAGGCGTAGCCTGGGCAATCGTATGTTCGACTCTTGTTTATCTCCAGGAAGCCCGAGTTGAACCACTTTTATCATCCGCTGGCAACAGGAATTCCCTCGCTCCTTCTTTGCCGCAGGCGAATGTCTTTCCGGGAAACTCACCTTGCGACGGTTCAGCGCGAAGAGCAAATTTACCATCAGAGCTTTAAACTTTGAACTCACAGGTACCGTGCTGTTATACTCCAATAGTTTATTGAATTGCACTCACCAGCTATACTTAGAACATGTCATCACCCGAGCATCAGCCATTCCCTCCTACGGCGACGTCCAAGAATATCGCGGCTGTCGGAGCCTGATCAAGAGCAAAGTCTCGGTCGAACAGCCCTTTGGCAACGACAACACTCTCGCGGTCGACCTGCCCATGTGTGTACCCCAAGAATGCACGCCCGCCTACTCTGGGCCACACATCTTCGCAAGTGACCTGCCCAATTCCTCAAAACTACCCCGCTGATTCCATTCCGCCCTAGGTTCTGCACCGGGTAGTGATAAGAACGAAATCGAAGCACGGTCTCGAGTTTGAACATCTCACACAGTTCCCGCTGCGAATCGTCGCAGTCGCATTCGAAGAACGCGTTCGCCTCACCGCTGGGAAGAAGTTGAGCGAGCAGCCCGCTGCGCAAGTAGCCGACGTACTCGATCGTGAGTTTCACGCTCGGTTCTCAGATTCTACAACCGGTTATGCTGAACGTGTCCGTTTTTTCAGCTGCACCTGCCTATGTCGAGAAGCTCATGGGCGCGTACGACCCGCCGCCACCGTTTCCGGTACGGTGAATAGTGCGAGTCTGGTCGTAGGTTTCGTAATTTATTGGTGTTCCCTCGGACGAGCAGCACATGCATTGTAACATACCCTCATCTTCCACCATGTTTTGGTCATGACTCCCTTTCCATGCATGAAATGAATTATGAATATCCTGAACTTGTGCAATACTTGGCAGCGACGGCTTCCGGTTTGGTCGGGAACGCCAAGCTGACCCCGCGTGTTCAAGCCTCAGATGCACATGTATAAGTTTCTTCTTCTATATAACAAGCAGGCGGATAGCAGGAAAAGGACAACGCCAGGGCTACAAGGTAAATAATATGCGACAGAAGCAGAATCATGCATTGATCTAGTTGTATGTTCCGCAGTAAGAGGCTATATGCGCTAGTCGAAATAAATCCGAGGGAGGGAACGAGTTTTGGTAGGGTAAGGGATTGGAAGCAGAGGGAAGGCGAGGGAGGCACAGAACAATAAACATGCACACAGAGAAGAGTCCGATGAGCCAATGTATAACTGGTCCGTGTGGCGAGCTCATGATCGAAAAAAGCGGAAAAACAAGACCCGAAACACTACTCTTTCAACTCCTTAAATGCGGTTTTGCTCGATGACCCAAGGGCGCTCGCCACCGCCATTAACATTTTGCTGCTTCTCGATGTCTTCGTACTCGCCACGAGGAGGAACGGTGTACGGGAGGTTGTGGACCGAGTTGTTCTCACTGACGAGACCAGGAGCGATTTGAGCAGCAGCGTTGCGAGCGGCATCTTCTCCGCCCATGGTGTCCCTCCAAACATCGGCATCCTTGGCCATGAAGATCTTTCCACGGACAAAGGCAAGAATGGTCAGGCCAAACAGGACGAGCCACACCATGCAGACCAGGAAGGTCATGATGGCGTGCCAAACCGAGAATCCTTTGATGCCGAAAATGTCGCCCAGAGCACGGAGGGTGTTGATCCAGCCGACGTTGGGGAAGGTCAGGGCCCAGCCTATGCGCATATACCGTCAATTAACAACCCAACTTGACCGAGCGGGGGCACTTACATCCAAGGATCTCGCCCAGGTGCTTGTGGAGCTTGAACCAGTACGGCAGGATACCAAAGAAGAAGAAGAAGACCTGCCAACGACACATCAGCGAGCGGCATCGAAACAACTAGAGACCGACTTACAGCAAGACCGAAGAGCAGCAAGGCACCCATGACGCTCGCAGCAAAGAAGATCTCACCAGCGGCAGGAGAAACGAGGTTATAGGCCGGCAAGATGATGCGTGCTTGCTTGCCAAGGTTGATAAGCGCCAGAGCGGTGAATCCCGGGGGACCGCATGCGACAAAAGCACCGTTGGCCTGGTGTCCATCCATGAACCCGGTGGTCATGATGCGCAGAATGTAGATGGCGAGGTAGAAAAAGGTCATGAAGAAGCCGAGACCTAGAGTACATGTTAGGCTTGCTGTGCCGGTCCAGATTGAAGCAACTCACCTTGGAACACGTAGCCAACTAGCAAAACGCCAATGCAGCGCGGATCTGAAACCGGGATAACCTTGAGAGCGTTGAAGGCAACGACACCGACGAGCATCATAGGGAAGATCAGGAAGGCCCATGCAGGAGTGAACGTTTTGATATCGTGGGGTTTGTTGAACCAGATCATGAGCATGGGGAAGCACACGCCAACAGCAAAGACAACATAGACCCAGAAGAGCTCATAGACGAATCCAGGTTGTATGATGCCGGCTGGGACCGCATATTGGATCGTGCCGATGATGATTGTGGCAAAGGAAAGGACACAAAGGGGAACAAAGACGCCCTTGACGGGGTCGAACAGCAAACGCAGCGACTGTTCACGATACACTGGAAGAAATCGTGAGTTGAGAACCGACAAGGTAATAAAGAACACTTACGGATGCTTTGGAGGGCGAGCGTCGAGATGTTCAGGGTGAAGAGGAAAATGTTCATGAAGAAAAAGACAACCTCGATCGAGGTCACCCAGCTGGGATGGGGATCGAGCGCAGACAGGAGCACGTAGACTGCGCCTGTGCCCATACCAATCGGGAACTGGAACACCATAATTAACTAGAGTCATAGTTATCTTCGCGATGAAACTCACCGCCTGCCATGACCACCCATGAACGCGCTTTGCAAGCGCACCAAACCTGGGACCGTAGTAGGGGGCCTCGGGCTCCGAGTGTCCGTGTCCAGTCATCGTGTATGATTAATGTGTGTAGTGCAGAGTGTGGTGGGTGCGTGGAGCGTAGTCCGACACGCGCAGCGTGAGTCGAGTTGGGGATCTGCGAGAGAGACGGGGCGATTGTCGAGGTCAAGCACACGTCAAATAGGGGCTGAAATCTGAGCGTGCCGTGAAACCCAAGAAGGAAAGAAAAAAAAGACTAGAAATCGAAGACGAAGAAGATGTCAAAAGTGGAGGGCCAGCTCGGATCGAAAGTTATAATAAGCGCAGCTTTGAAAAGGCGCAGCCTGTGCCCAGTCCACCTAAGAAAGAAGGAAGGGGGGTCGGACGAAATGGTGTGGAGAGCCCGTCTACTTATCACTGGGTGCGGGTCCATCGCGAGGCTGTCCGCCCTACCCCGTTGTCGTAGTGTGGAGTTTCCCGCCATCTTTGTCTCCGTCGTCCGAGCCAAGAGTCGAAGTGGCGGCCAAACCCTGATTATATAATTTGTATGGACAAATAGCGCTTCTTTTGTCAGTTTAGAACAGGCTTGGCGACTGATAAGGCAAAAAGACGTGTGCTTCTTGGCGCTTGGCTGCGGGGGACCTTCCAAGTCATCGGGGACCTCCAAGGTCATTGACACCGAGAGCGCTGCAAATTGTTATTGGCATGGGGAGGACAATCGGCCTCGAGGTAGGTGGTGCTGCGGATGCGTGCTATTCGCCTTTGTGGTGCTTAAAGCAAGCATTTAAGCGACGGCGAGGCGAGTGCCAAGACTGATGACCAAGTACCATTGTCGGGTAAGCCCCTCAAGGCATCGGGGAGTTTCGGTCTTGGGACGTAGATACAAGCGTGTGGTTTGCTTCTGCCGATCATGTAGCTCATGGCGACGGGGTTGCGGACATTGACATGCGCACGGCTATCCCGGAGCAACTTTGTACAACCTGTCCTCTACACTTTTAACCGCCGATTCTAGTGCTGGAAGGAAATAAATTTGAATTCGATTTTCAGGACACCCCGGTCTAGACGCAGTTCTAGAGAGTTCCTCAAACTTTTATCTTTGGCCACGACTGCAACGCCAAGCAGCTCGGCAAGGACGACGCTCCATGTGTCCCTGGTTGTATCGCGCCTAGTATCATTCATGCGGAATTTTACAATAGTCGGGCAAGGTACACCATCACCTCGACAATATCGGCACAAATCTAGCGCCCCTAGTATCGTCCGACCCAACACCCTCGGTGTCGCAAAGACACAACCCGAGCCACAATCAGGGTCCCAAGCCCCTAAACTATACAGAACCATCTAATCTCGCAAGCGCCCCGATGACGACAAGATAAACCGCGCTCTCATGAGCTCAGAGCATGAACCCACCGTCACGCCCGTCCAACGACACAAAACGGATTCGCCAACGCCTGAACGGGATGTATCGGGGGCTCCAAACGGGTTGTCCGATGTGACGTCGCCGATGTCGTCTGCGGGAACCAGTCGGCGCGGGCGCAATGGGAGCGATGCGGTGGATAGTGTGAATGGGGTCGGGGATGGGGATGGTCGGGTGAATGGGGTTGCGGTTGTGAGCGTTCCGCCTGGTCCGACGGAAGCCCCGCCGCCGTACAGCCAGGAGCCTCGTCGGGCACGGCGTCCGACGAGGAGCACTGTCGATGCCAACGAGTCCAACGAGGACGAGGACCCGATGTCGAGTTCGACGGAAGCCACGCCCCTCTTGAATGGACGTACATGGCGCCAGAGGAGGCGGACTGCATCGTGCGTGTCTATTCTCTGCACCGGTATCTCTCACGCGGGCCGCGGCGAACCGACTGATTACAACTAACCAATCAACCGGCAGATACTCGACGACAGCGTCCTACTCTGGCATCGACTTTCGCTCGCTCATCCTTGGCAACTACTCTACCTCTGGCGAGCCCCGGTACTTTGCGGCCCTCTCACGCCGGGTATACTGGCGCGCCCTCTTGCATCTCATGGTCATCAACTTTCCATTTGCGCTGGCAGCCTGGGTCTTGCTCTTTTGCGGTGTGGTACTGGGCACAACACTACTCATTACGCTGCCATTTGGAGTCGTATTCTGGTTCTTGACGTTGTTACTGTCAAGGTCGTTTGCGCGGGCCGAGGTGAGTCTTGGCATGACAAGAGAGCAGGCGATTTTGATTGGTTATTTTTGGGCCAGCTGCATTTACAGTCGACGTTTCACAGGCCGTTGCGCGTTGCACCAGCCGATCCTCCAAGGCCAATATTTCATCGTCCACGCCCGGCTGAAGATATCGAACGAGCGTTGACCGAGCCTGGAGCCGACGTCGACGTCGATCCGACAATCGAGACCTCCTTTCTCAAAAATTCGTATTCCATGGTGAACACACCTCTGCTTTTAACACGACATCCGGCTGACTTTTTGGCACCCGCGCAGTTCACGGACCCTTCCTCATTTCAACCGATCTTTTACTTTTTGGTCGTCAAAGCGAGCATCACGCTCGTCGTTACGCCACTCGTATTGGCACTAGCACCCGTACGCATGTCCCGTCCGCAGTACCATCGCTTTGTCACTGACGCCCTTGTATCAGGTATGTCTCGTGTTGGTCGTTCCTGCCCCCGCTATGCTCCGAATCGTGCGCCGGGTCGGGGCGTGGCAGGCAAACTTGGCGATCGAGGCACTTTCGTGATTCGTCCTTGTCTTGTTTTTTTTTGTCTGGATCTGGGTTGTGCGCAGTAGTTGGTGTGCTGCGTGCTGTGTGCTGTGTGCTTGACGACAATACACGTGGTTTTCCTCTTCCTCGGTTGCTCTAGGTGGTGTTCGTAGGACGACAGGTGAGTTTCTCGTCTGGTAGATAGGATGGGTGGAATGTACTACGTGGGGCATTTGTTTATGGAAACTAGCACATCGCTCAGTCCAGCAAAGTTCATTTGTATCAGGCACCTATTTTGAATTTAGTGATTTGAAAGATCCAAGCGAGACATGATCGTCCAGCCAGCACTGTCGCTCGACTCGACACCCGAACCAACGATTTCGAAAACGCAAAACGTGGGCTCAGGCGTATCGGCTGCCCACCCGGACGCATCCCCCTTTTCCCGCACCTCTTCTCCCAACATCTTCCATCTTAGTTTACCCGCACCCAACACCTTGTCGATCTCACCCGACTCGGACGTGAGCGCGACGTGGCAGAAAGACGCAATCTCGATCGTTGATGATAGGAGAGTAAGCAATGCCTGGTTCTGGGCTGAATCGATCCAGGCTTGGTGTGCGGGCACGCTGGCCCATTGGGAGAGGATGCAGATGAACGTCTCTGTCACGCGGGCAGGGGTAGGGCCATCATCGGATGTGTAGGTGAACCAGTAGAGGGGGAAGAACGACCAGGCGGACTGTTCGGCACTGACGCGGCGCAGGTGGGTGTGCAGCTCCGAGTCGGTGAGGGGGCGGTCTGGTTTAAGGCGGAGGACTGCAAACTCGGTTACGGGCATATTGGCCTGCAGTGTTTGTAATTGGTCGTATCACCGCCGAGGCTAGATGTCGGAATACCGGAACTTGAACACCCGCCGCTGCACGAAAACTAATCCTGCGCAGTCGAAGCGCAGTCCCTCAGGGTCTTTTCTGAGGTAAGCAGAGCGACCTGTCCTAGATGAACTACCACCACGAAATGTCGCAGTTTCAGTTTCGACCACCACCTCCCCCCCGCTGCCATGATCATCACCGACCAGCAGCCCAGCTCGCCCTCGTCCAAACGCTCCTTCCCCACCATCGGAGTCACCCGCCCCTCGTCCCCCGCACCCACACTGCCAGCGCCTGAATACGATGCCCCGCCGCCCGCATACCTCCCCCCGCTCCCGAGCTCACCCAACCCGCCCCACTCGCCCCAAAAAGCGCACCACGCCGACTCGGGCACGCGCCGGTTCTGGCGCGCCGTCCGATGGGGAGTCGTCATCTACGTCGTCGTGAGCGCGACGGTCGTCACGCCGTTCCTGGTTATCAAGTTGCGCGCGTCCAGGACGGTTCAGCAGCCTGATCCGGTGCAGACGTCTGATGTGCCGGCGCCGGGTAAGTCCAAGTGGCCCCCGCCGCCGTCGGGGCCGGAGCCGCATTGGCCGGATCCACACCGGCCGGATAGGGATTGGGAGGGGGATGGGAGGTGGGACTTTCCCCACAGGGGTGGGCCGCACGGGCCGCCGCCGTTTGAAGGACCGGGGGGGCCGCCACATAGAGAAGGACCGCCACACCATCCGCCGCATGAAGGAGGTGGACCACACGGGTGGAATCCAGAGTGCGGGAGCGAGGGAGACGGACGACCAGGGTGTCATCGACCGCCGAATGTCCCATGGATGGACGGCAAGATTGTAAAGTGCAACGACTGGCGTAGGCCGACGGCCGGGGAGCAGCGTCCTGTCGACGACCCGATGCCGTTTAACTCGTTTTTGACGTACGAGTTGCCACTGGGCATGGATGTGTTTGTTCGTGCTGCTGGTGAGCATGAAGCAGAGGCGTTGGGAGTTAACTGAGTTTGGTGCGTAGGGAGAACAACGGCCGGGACTTTTGAAATTGTCGTGGACGACAAGGTCAAGATGATGGAAGCACGTGTGGAGATGGTGTTCAATGAACATAGGTCGTATGATCACACCAATGTGTGCTTGATGGATAGGCAGCAGTCGACCGTGCCAGGTGAGTCGACTCGAGTGCGTCTATGCGTCGTTTCTCATGTTTGCGTTGCAGCGATGGGACTCGGCATATATGTGAGTTATTTCATTTCGTGTTGGTCCTGTTGCCAACTTGTTCCTAGATGCCATTCGGCCAGGCACACAACGAGAGCATCTCATTCAACATTGCTCTACACGTCCCTCCAATGACCTATAACCACACCATCGACACCCATCTGCCCATATTCGAACAAAATATCAACCTGGACCCCCGGGTGTACCTCAACCGCATCCGCTTGAGTGGCGCCGCGAGTCCAATGCTGCTGCGCGGCGTGGACGCAGGCACGATAGACGTCAAGACGGTGTATGCACGCATCAAGGCAGATGGGGTGCGTGCAGGGAAGAAGCTCAGGCTTGCGACGAATGCTTCGTGAGTGCATGGTCCCTCTCGCGAGACTCGGGCTTCCTGCGGAACTTGCGCGTCCGCCGGGCCTGAGTATCCGCCGTTTATTCTGGAACAGGTGTGCTGATCAGCTGTGTTGTGTTGGGACGCAGACCGATCGACGCGACTGTTGCCGTGACGAGCAACTCGAGCACGAGCGAACCCGTGATCATTGATCTGCAGACAATCAACGCGTGAGCGTGTTCTCGAATAATTGGCTTATCTAAACGCTGATGTTTCGCCAGGCATATCGCTGGCACCATTTTATTGGATCATGATGGTGTAGTCAAACCTGCCCTGGACGGCAAGACGGACGAACCGAACGCGGATTTCTTGCTGGATGCACAGACAGGCAAGCTGCCCGCTGACCAAGTCGCTATATGCGTGCTAACCCAACGTTCTTGCGTTCGCTCGATCGTTTGTTCGTCTGTACAGACAACTCACCGATATTCCTGCGCGTAATGCACACCGAGCGATCGGAGCCGTCGGTGCTCCGGGCCAACTTGACGACGTCGCTCGGGGACATTGAGCTCTCGCTGGACCCGCTGTTCGAAGGCTCGTTTGAGCTCGAGACGGAAAAGGCCGCAGCTGAAGTGGAGGAAGACGCCAAACACACAATCGACCCGACTGGGATGGGCCGGCGACGGGTCGTGGTCACCAAGCGCGAGCGCGAGGGGTCCGTGCACGGGAACGTGTCGTGGCGCAACTTGTCGTTTAGGCAAAAAGACGGCGAGGGTATTTGGGCGGGAGACAAGGTTGGAGCGCAGGGGGGCAACGGAGCTAGGATAAGGACGATGACGAGTCGTGCGCAGAATACGTTGTTGTTGCCGAGTGCACCGGATATGCTCAAGGATACGGCGGAGCGGGCGGCGCTGTTCCGTGCGCTGGACGTGGTCGATGACGTCGAGGAGCGGATGCGCAAGGCGGGGAACGAGTGTGGTACAAACTGCTAGACTTTACTGGGTGTATGCTACTGCGAGATGACCATTGTTTTCTTGAATAGTGTCGATATTATGCTTATATAAGTGAAGATTCGCCTCGGACACCGCGGGCGCTGGCACATGCGATTGCACAGGCGCACGTTCTGATTGGCCGAGACCGTGCGAGCCCGGCTCGGACCCAATATAATAGGATTTTGGCTCTTTTCCCACTGCTCTCAACTCAGTTGTCATCTAACATGTCGTTCGCCGGTGCCCTCCGCCGCTCTGTCGTCCGCGCCGTCCCGCGCGTCGCCCAAGCACCGCGTGTCGCTGCCCGCCGCGCCTATTCGACCGTCCCACCCCCACCCTCGGGCGGAACGTCCTGGGTGCAGCTCTTGCTCGCGGCTGGTGTTGGAGCCGCGGGTGGAGCGTTTGCTCTAAACTCGTTCGGCGGGTCTGACCTGAAGCGCGAGGCCGAGACGGCCGTAAAGGGTGCTGCGCGCACCGCCAAGGTCGCGGCCAACTTTGTGCCCAAAAAGGAGGACTATCAAAAGGTGTATGATCATATTGCGGACCTGCTCGATGCGGGCGAGTATGATGGTAGGTTTATAGGTTTGATTTAGTAAGAGGCTTGTGCTGATTGGTTGGTTGTAAGATGGCTCGTACGGCCCTCTGTTTGTGCGTCTTGCCTGGCACTCGTCGGGGACGTATGACAAGGATAGCAAGACCGGTGGCAGGTACGTCTCATTTCATTTCGCCTTGCCTCGGACTCACACGACGGCAGCAACTATGCCACTATGCGCTTCGAGCCCGAGTCGCTCCACGGCGCAAACAAGGGCCTGGACATTGCGCGTGCCAAGATGGAAGAGGTCAAGAGAGAGTTCCCCTGGATCTCGTACGGTGACCTCTGGACACTTGGTGGGGTGTGCGCCATCCAGGTGAGCTCCTGCCATGCCCTTGCCCCCTGCCCCCTTGCTCTTGCCCTATCACGCACGAAAATCATACGTGGGAACCGGCAACCATACAGGATTCTAAACCCCTCGGCGCAATGCTTTCTTCCCCTTTGGTCGTGCTTCTTTCTTCCTCCTGTCCATCGAGTGACAGGACTACATGCTGACCCGGTCCCGACACCATCAAGGAAATGGGCGGCCCCAAGGTCCCATGGCGCGCCGGCCGCATCGACGGCTTCGATAAGGACGCGACGCCCGACGGCCGCCTGCCCGATGCCACCCAGGCCCAGGACCACCTCCGCACGGCATGTTGCGTGTATGCGGCCTGGAATGATCGCTGATCGATAGCCGGAACGTAGATCTTTTACCGCATGGGCTTCAACGATCAGGAGATTGTCGCGCTCTCGGGTGCGCATGCTCTCGGACGGTGCCACACTGACCGGTCAGTCTCCTGCTCTTCCTGGGTTTGGGGTCTGTTGCTGATTGGGCGGTTGGGCGTAGCTCTGGATTCGAAGGTCCCTGGACGTTCTCGCCTACATCAGTGACAAACGAGTATTTCAAGTTGCTCTTGAACGAAAAGTGGCAGTGGCGCAAGTGGGGCGGGCCAAAGCAGCTGGAGGACAAGACTAAAACATTGATGATGCTTCCGTACGTCCCACCCAAGTAGTACTCCACACGGACACTGACGGGCGGACGTAGAACGGACTACTGCCTTGTCCAAGACAAGAAGTTCAAGCCGTGGGTCCAGAAGTACGCCGACTCTGAGGAACTGTTCTTCAAAGAGTATGCAGACCTTTTATCTCTGTCAATCAAACTGACCTAGGCATTTGTAAACAGCTTCTCCTCAGTTGTGAACCGCTTATTCGAGCTCGGCGTCCCGGCCTCGCAGTTTGGCGAGACGATTCTGTTCAGGAAGACCGAGGAGAAGTAAGCGGCTCGAGGTTTTCCGCGCATCTAGGGCTATCCCGTGTTGGTTTTTCCTTTGGCTGGGACATGGAACCTCAACACGCTGCTTGGTTTGGCTTGGTTAAAAAACAGTGTGTTCCAGGAAAGTGAATGAATTTGTTTATTCAACATTCTTCAGGAAGTGAAGTGTGCGTGAGTCGTGGGTTGGACAGGTCCACCACGGAGCTCGGAAAGGGTGGCAAGCCAGTAGTGTGTAGATCCTCGACATTACCATTGTTCATGGCCGTCGCCCCTCCCAGAGATGTGATCTCGCCCAAGGACGTGAGGGCATAATCATATTCAACAACGTGGCGCAAGCATGCTTAGGTGAATTTTGCATGTGCATACAACCACACCCTCCGCTTGCAAACTTCCGCTTTGACCACCACGCAATAAGTATCATTCCATGGTAGAGTTTGAATGTAGATTTATTCTGAGTGTGAGAAGGACGAAAACATGTACTACAGGTAGCAATTTTCTCATACAACTCAGACGATTGAACAAGTCCGGCTCCGCGTGATCAAGTGTCCGATTTGAGAGCCTACAAAGTTCTAAACAAGGTCGGTCGTTAGCATCGAAGAGCCTCTACGCGGGCCACTCACTCTTTATGGAGCTCGGACCAGTATCCGGAATATTCGTTTGCTCTTCCCCTCCCAGGTCGCTCGTCACTTGGGCAGTCCATCCGCTTGCGCAGACAGACGCATGACCATCCCACCAGAGCTGTAATGCTCGGCGAGACCGGTCGACGTTGCCAGCCTGTCGCAGTCATTTCAGCGCAGCCCATTGTGTGGACGCATGACCTTGAGCAACGGTTACTGGTCGTCCGACTCGGACCTCCGCTCGGCGCCGACGAGACACCGACCACACCCCCGAGCTCGAGTACAAGACCTACCAGGCGCACAGAGGGCGTCCCAGCGTCGGTCGAGCTCAAGCCCGGTCCGTGTTTGATGGTCGGGACTAGTGCGACGTTTTGTCCAAGCCGAGTCGCCGGTCCGGGTTGCACTGATCACGAGAGCAGCTGGCAGAGTTAAGCACAGCGCAGGATACGAGCAGACCAAGGACCGACGATCGGTTTAAAGGCGAGCGGTGCACAGGTAGAGACGAGGGCTGCATAGTTAAGTTAGTAAGTTTTGTAAGTGGTAGGGGGAAACGAGCGTACCGATTGGTGAGGGTATGAACGAGCGTGTCCCGGTAGGCGAAAAAGGAAAAACAACTATGAGAGTAAAAGGTATGAGAGTAGGGAATACGAGAGTATGAAATAAATAGAGATAAAGATACGAGAGGAGAGATAAAGATAAACGAGGCACGATGCAAGACGA